>KE370885.1:1492499-1509138 GCA_000418225.1 Zizania latifolia
TATATAATTCTTAGTAGTTAGTACGTACGTCGTAGCTAGTATCTTCTTTTCTCATTCGATCATATACTCTATCATCAACTGGATCTACTCTATCGACTACTAGCCAGAGTAATTAAACTCTATCTAAGCTAGCTAGCGCTTAAGGTAATTAACAATTAATCGATCGGTCGAGCTCACATGCATGCATGCAGCAACCTCTCGCTGATCACTCACTCACCTTGTAGGGATCCATGTTGCTAGCAGCAGCAGCTATCTGGGACTGGGAGTGAAGCGTCACTGGAACTCCTGCTTATTCTGCTTGGTGAGCCAGCCAGGGTTAAATAGCGGCGAGAGGAGCGGCGCACTGACCTCCGGTGAGCTTACCGGCCTCTCGTGCCACCAACTGGTAGGTGGGCCCGGTGACCATGCTGCTTGATGGAGAAATAAATTATGTGGGGTGTGATTCAAACCTCTCACCCATTTGGTCCGAATTGATGTTACATAGAGGACTAATGTAATTCAATAGCAGACGACACTGTAAACATTATAGACGGTAAACACAGTTGATAACACGTGGAGGCTATGGAAAAAGAAAAAGAAAATCTTGGTAAGATCACCGGATCCACCACGTGACGCCAACATTCTACCTTGATGCCGTTGATGGTGCAGCGTAGATGGGTCCCAGAAACAAGACAAAGATAAGGTGGGGCCGGCCTCGTGTGGAAATTTTGTAGACTACCTAAGCTAGGTGCAGTGCATGCGTGCAGTCCTCACTAGCTCCGGCTGCTGCCGCTGCTGGCATCTCTCATCTCTGTACATTTGTGCATCATCACTGCATCTCCATCTCATCTCACCTCCTCCGCTTCAGATCAGATCTTGGGTTCTTGTTAGACTTCGTTTCATCTCTGAACCTCTCCAACGCCGACGAATTGCTGCCATCACTACATCTTGTAACATCTGCGGCGTCTTTATACTTCCATTCTTGTTTTCAGGGCGCTTCTGCCATGAGCTCTGCTTGTCTTAGCTGTTCATCACTCGATCAGAGAACTAGGCCGAATTATTGCCTCGATTCTTTTTGTTCATACAAGTTTAGCCCTGCAGCATTACTACGCAGTGCAAACTGACCTTGGGAGTAGGTGTGACTGTGTGATAAGATAAGATCCTTCAGATTCTTACTAGTGGATGTGATGGAAGCAGCCTCTGAATCTGATAATAATTTTGACAGGTCCTAAGATACACTGATCAATTTGCAAAATTTCTAATTGTGATGCAACCCACCAATGGGGTTCTCCCCAGCAAAACTAGATAGGTATCTAAGCATTGATCACCCAACATGTTTACCTTTGATCTCAACTTCTCAAGTAAGAAAAAAAGAGTATTTTTTCTGTTCTTAGTCCACACTGATGGTAACGAGAGGCTGCTGTGGTAGGCACACGACCCAATTGCTCCTGGCAAGTTGCTTAAGATGAAGTGACATAAACAAGATTAGTCCAAGGAAAATGTTCGAATTATATATATCCCCCTAACTTTACTCAAATTCTTTTTTTATGAGGCACTCAAATTCTGACAGAAGATAAATTATCTGACGGACTAGCGAACAAACTTAAAAAAATACAGTATCATACAATCGTTGGAATTTGTGGCTGAGGGGATCGATGGATCTGTCCATTCGGTATGCTGTCACTTGTGCTCCTTCTGCACTCTGTACTAGCTTCTACTTTTGTTATAAACAATGCCCTGTTTAATTGCAAATAAAGGTTAGAAAAGTAGACGCATGGAACAGCTGAGATCTTAAGATATTGGAGGAAATAATTTCGATGCCCCAACTTATTGGGTGATGAGTGGATGCACATGTATGTACTGGAGCAGCAACCAAATGCTGCCAAGATCTGGGTTTTAACTAATCAGCCGTGTGAAAGATAAAGCTTTGGATTTTAGCAACTAGAAAGCTATCGCCTTAAGCAGAAGGGCGAAAACAATGAACTTGATTTCATTTATCAAACTAATTAAGATATTGGAAAACAAGCCTTGCATAACACTCAGCATATATTCAAATAAAAAGATGGTTGCTCAGCACTTTAGAAAACAGATTATTTGGTGCAAATTTGGCTTGAATTTTACATCTAGTGCCGGTGAACTGTCCAGTACTCTCATGTCCATACCAACTATTTTCTCATCAAAACAAGCAATCCAGTAATGCAAACAATCTGCAATTATTTTACGGTAAGTGGAAGTTCAGAAAATCATTTCCAGTAATGTTAGCAGTCGTCCTGCACGAGCTTGACTAATGCTTTGGAAAATAAAAGGAGGTGAGGTGTGAGAGTGAGATTCCTCTCTTCTGGGAACATGACAAACAACCAATCTTGCTGGCAGCTGCTGCGCTGCTTGATGTGATAAGATCAGATCAGATCAAACACCACCACAAAAAATATCTCCTCCAGTTTTGCGTACGATCTATTCCTTATGATTCTATCTAGAACAGTGCTTATTCTTCAGTCCATTCTGACCCGGCATGATTTGCTAGTTATTTCTTGGAGGAGCAAAAAGATCATACCAACAAAACCGGAATGCTGAGTTAGCATTTATTAGTGTGTGTTACCTGATCAGATAAGGATAGATATACATAGATTTGCAGTAACAATAGCATGCTAGGATAAGAAATAAGGGAAGACAAGAACACAATAAAACTGTAATTAAGGATAGGATAAACAGAAAACAACGCTGTAATTGCAGAATGCTTCCTAATAGGTTCACGGGGAGATCCAAAGAGTTGGATGTTGGCTGATGGATCCCACAAAAGTTTTGGGGCTGCCTACCTAACTTAATCATTCTGCATAGAGCTGCAGATATTTACACGTTTGATTTCAACAGCATCTACCATTCTATCCAAGCTACAAAGCCTACAATTTGCTGTTCAGGTTCAGATCTTGGATTTGCACTCTGAACATTTCAGTGCAAGAAATACATCTCTTGGGTTCAGTTTTACTGCAACAGAAACACCTCCGTAATAAAGGCCAGTTGCTTCTGTGAAGACCCAAAATTCTGTCAAAATGCAGAATTTCAATCACCAAAAATCTCAAGATTTGAACAGATATGAAATTAAGCTCTTTTCTTGGTGACCCTACGTTTGATTAGGAAAAATCATGTCTTTTTCATGGGCGACAATGAGTGAGCAGGCACCATGTCTTTCCAGATGATAGCAGCCTCCTGCTGTTCATCCTGCTCATGAATTTGGAAGTCTTTCAACTCAAGTTGATCTCCGGTGACAAAGACGACGCAACTACGAGGGATGGACCGTGACATCTGCTGTTTTTTGTGATGTGCCGATTACTAAATTCTACTCATCGTTAGGTGACGGTCCATGGGAGAACAGACTACGGAGCCACTGCCTTATCGCTAGCGTCTGTGCAGTTTGGATTTAGGGTTTACTTTTGCTGTCTGGAAATCTTCAGTAGTGATATGGTTACTTATCCGCGTATTTGGAAAAAGAAAAAATTCCTGCTTTTAACTCTCCAAGTATATAATCGACAATTGCATTTTGTTGAAGAATTAATGTTCTGCCTGACAGTAAGTTGTTTGATCTTTTTTAAAAGGCAAACTTTTCAATTTTGATCAATTTTATAAAAAAGTATGACAACAATTATGATACCAAATTAGCTTCATTAAATCGATCATTAAATATGTGTTAATATTATATTTATCTAACATTATAAGTATTAATATTTTTTATTTAAACATGTTAAAATTGATTTTTTTATAAAATAAATGACTTTTAATATAAAATATAAAAACAAATTTTAATTTAGTATCAAAGCGTAGAGTTTTTTTCTAAAAAGTCGTTAAGATGTAGACCAAGATATCACAAGAAAAAATGCTTTAACAGCCAGTGATATTTTTTAAAATATAAGTTCAAATTATTTTAATAGGCAATATTTCCTACACATAATAACTTCAAATAATACTCTCTTTTAAACAAATAATTTATTTTTAGTGTCCAAAAGTTTAGTTTAGTTTATTTAATTAATAAATACATAATTAATATGTTCCGATTAACCAAGTAATACACTAATTAATTTAATTGGAAATTAGCGCTAAATAATTAATCAGCAATATCTAAATTATTTTACACCATCTACCCTACTATTTCAGCTTATTTGCTTATTTTACTCTCCTCTCACTATAAAACTATACGACTTCTCAAGCTACACAAGCTCATTCTCGACCACGAATATTAGTCATACAACAAAAAACATACTCTGTAATGATTTCCATCTATTAACTCATTTTCATTGATCAAACCAAACCAAAGACTATGCATGCAACTATCACGGCACACACCCATAACCGTGGATATGACTGTTCAAATAGATTTTACTTCTGTAGATGATGCACACTTTACCCTTACATCACGATCTTGTTCCTTGCTAGCTAGATAAAGGAGATTCGCATAAGGCCTTTTTAAAGCCGACATATCACTCATTGCTACCTAAACGGGTCCACGAGGAAGGATCATACAGCCCTAGACTCCTTTTCCCTGAAATCCCACAGGTGCGCTCCAAACACATCACTCTCTTTCTCCACATCCATCACAAATCATCGTCACCTCTAAATTACAGACTTACCCTAGCTATTTCATGTCAATCGGTAACCGAGCGATCCTAAATCCACTATGTTCTTAGCCAGGGTCATTTCATACTGCACGTAAGGTTGAATGTTGGTGTGCATGACATTTTTTTTCAAAGAATCAGTCCTTATACACCACACGATGTAGGCCCCAAAAGATGACGATGACTTATTGCAAGTTTCACCTAAAACATCCTTCTTTTTCATCTATTTTCAACACACTCGGCACTAAGTGCTGTTTTCAAAACAACTTTTCAAACACCTAATTTTATCTCGCATGATTCATTCATTTGCATCAATTGAGTTTAATATGAATAAAAGACAAATTTTGATTACGTATCCACATCGCAATACTAGAATGTGGTTATAGCAATCATCAGAGTTACAAGGCAAATAAGATTCTTAACATATAAATGAAGGTTAAGTGCAATAAATTTTAGGTTTTAATTGACTTAATCACGTAGGCGTCCATCATTAATTTTAAGTATATAGTTACGTCTATCCTAAACATACATTTATACAAAATTAATTTAATAAACATAGAAGCAAGCATGATAAAAAAAGACTTATCTTGATCCTTGAAGTACTTCATGTCTTGAGCGAAGTCGTCTTCGGGGTCTTCAGGTCAACAAATTTGGCAAACATAACATTCAATTAAAAACAAGAATACAAGAAAGTTTATAAAATTATTTTTATTTGGCACTAAATTAAAGTTTAGATTTTTATAAATTTAAAAAAAATTAAACGGTAGCAAATCAGAGCTAAAACGAGTTTTATCCGAATTTTTAAAGCTTACTTATTTTGCTGAAATTTCGGAAAATTTAGACTGTGCTTTACTAATGTTGGGCCGGCCAAGATAATTCCTGCAGGAGAGAAGTGCACTGTGCCTATGGGCCGAGAGCTAGGCCCAGCGAAGGCTGCCGGCCCGAAACGCGTGCGACTGGCTCGTGGGCCCCGCTTGGCAGCGAGAGGACGAAGGGGTGTGCGGCCTGGACGGAGGTTGAAGAATGCAATGGAAGGCCGAGACTAATCCACCTTGGATCTCACTCTTCACAACTCCGCTGGCTACGAAATTTGAACTAATGCGTCTTCATGCTAGGAAGAATACATCTAATGGTTCAGATTTTCCGATAGAGCCGTGGTTTGCGTCAAAGTGATACTAGGCTAGGGGTCGGGTCGCCCGCGCGAAGGACAGTGGTGGTGCTCCGGCGGCCAAGTGGGGTAATTTACACCAAATTGGGGACAACTAGAAGCTTCTAGGGCGGTCGGATTGGACTACGGGCTCTCGAGGTGGTCTAGCGACGTGCAGCCTTAACTGAGTTTGGTGGCTTCTCGTCGCCGGCGGAATCCGGCCGGTGGTGGGCGGAGACGGCTGTGGGAACATAAATTACGGGCCCTTGTGAAGGTACCGCTGCTGGGGATCGGGGAACGGCGTTACCTTAATCCGGGCGGAAGCGGAACAGAGGCCACGCAGGGCGGCGGCTAGCTGAGTCTCCGGCGAAGCGGCGAGGTCCGGAGCCAAAAGCTGCAAAATGGAACCAGCGTGCTCACTTGATCACGTCTCCAGTCTTGCTTCGCGAAGCGGAGCCACGAGAGGGAGAAAAAGGGACGCGTACCGAGAGCAGCAGCGGGAACGGGACTCCAGCGGCGCGTTTTGGGGTTGTTCTGTGAGTGTGTCGCGCGACTGCGCGAGGGCGGGGCTCCTATATGCACACGCGGGCTGACAATATTCGCTGCGGATGGAGCGGCGAGACGACGGCTATGAGACGCGGGCGCGGCGAGACGACGGCAATGTGACAACACGCCCGTCATTCAGAAAAAAGATGACGCATGCTTTGGCTCAGTGGCTACTGGCTAGAGGAGGCCTAGCTGTGCTCAGCACAAGAGTAGGCTGAAGCACGCGCGGGATGAGCACATGATTTCTTCACTGCCAGTCTGCCACTGCGTGTCTGCGTCATTCAGAAAAAATGAAGAGCTCAGGAGGCCACCTTGGCCCATTGTACAATGGGATGAGCAGGGAGAAGTGGTTGGACAGTTGCGTGAACCAGGGTTGATTTCTGCTCCTGATTTCTGCTTTGGGTAAATACAGGGTGCTGGCAAACAGAAAATTTACAGGCTGCCAGGGAGGAGGCACACGCTTTTGACTGACTCAAACATCATGAATTGGCTAAACTGATGATTAGCTGAGTGAAGAAATGATTGAAAGGTTAAAAAAAAATAGAGCTTGAGAAGAAGAGAAAGGAAGCCTTGCTGGATGATGAATAGTTATTTCCAGTTTGATGATTTGGTTGGTAATTTTTTTGTGAAGTCAAGGTTGAATTGAAAACAGGAGAACCTCGTTTTCGATTTGGAATTTTATTGATGCTTCTTTTGAGTTTAGTTTGGCACTGACAACACCAACAAATCGATAAAGAGCCAAATTTTCGCAATTAGGATCTTATAATAAAAAGTTTTAAAACTACCCAAAAATCAGGATGTTACATTCATATTGTCTAACATATAGAATTGGTTAATACTACCCTATACTGAGTTGACAACCTGATTTGTTGCAACCTAGCTGCTAAAATGGCTTAAAAATCATGCCGTGTGTGAAAAACACAAATGCTGAATTAGTGTGTAAGAACCTGTCGTAGTGTGTAGTACGAAAATTATGTGCAGCTCCACAACTGTAGGTTGCTTCTTTTAAATGTTTTATCCTACCTGCAACATATTATATTTGAACTACATCACATGCATTTGGTATTTTACATCACAAAATTTCTAAAGTAATCCGTGATCCTTGATATATTGCAGGGGACAACAAGGTTCTGTTTGCAGACAAGGTGTTGAAGTTCACTCAATCCGGAAAAATGAAAAGGCGCGTTCTGGTGATCACAGATTTTGCTCTCTACCTTGTCGATCCAGATGTTGATATATTGAAGAGGAGGATAGCACTTGCAACTGTCGATAAGCTATATATAAGCAAGCTCAGTGATAACTTCTTTGTAATCATCGTGCTAACTGAATATGATTGTATGGCTAGAACTAGAAAGAAAGAGATAGTTGATGTCATAGCTAAGGCTATTAAGAGCACTTCTGAATATAAACCTAAGGTGGCTTTTTCTAACAGATATATGGCTGCTGTCTTTCTTATTAAGCTTTGATATGCCGTTCTGTTAATGGTATGGTGTACTTTGAACAACTGCATATCACATGTAGTTCATTTCTGGAAAATGCAGTCATATTTTGAGATTTGAAATTCCCAAAACAATTGAAATGCAGTTGCTAGGTGATCCATTTTCTTATCATGAAAACCATTGCCAACTGTAGTCTTGTTTGTAAAATCTTCATTACTTATGACTATTTGCTTCTGCGCCATCTCAACACTGGTTAGTTTCACTAGGCTCAGTCCTCTGGTTTAGCACTTAGATGCCTTGAAACATTTACTGCTCTGTATTACCAGTGTATGAAGTTTACCACCTCGTATTCTTCTTTCTGTAGGTTTGACTCCATGCTGCTGCTGAAGTGATTATAGAAGTAGAGTTTGAGGAAGCTGAAGGTATGCATAAATTAATTCTGACATTATATAATATAGATGTGCCTATGACTTCGTTCTTCATTAAAGCTATCTAAAGCCATTTGTTTGGTTACTCAGATTAAGCCTAATGTATTGGTTTTCTGAGTTTTTTTACACAATCCTGTGCATCTTCTTTCTGGGCTATTGATGCTTATTGTTGAGAACCTATGCCCCGTTTCTATTAAAAGGATGCAATGCATTTTTAGTTGCAATTGCCTCGCACTGACGCTTGATTGAAAACATATTTGCTTGATGAATGCTCACATTTGCTTATTTTCAAAAACAGGAGGAATTAAAACAAGGATTTCGTGCAAGAAGTCATGACTGAAAACTCATGTATGATAGATGAGTGATTTTATCTTTGAGAGGTATCACAATTTTAATGTTGATTTTGGTACTCTTAGTGAGTTAAAACTAACACTAAAATTATAATAGGTCCATGTAAACTGTATAGCTGTTTGAGTATCAAACGATTTTTATCTTCCCTTTACTCCAAAATTTGCATGCAGACAGAATCTTTTTGTTGTATCATGCATTTTATTTTCCTTCTGTTGTATCCAGAAAAAGGTGTCTTGTCACTAACTATACACTATCAGTTCTCCAGATTTTTCTTGAATCATAGACTACTTTGATCACCCTTTATGCTTTTTGTTTTTCTTTTTTGTTTCTTTACGCCTCACCGTCTTGGAGAGTGGAATATTGCTTGTGGCTAGCCGCTAGCTCTAGGTTATAGTCAATAGTGGGCCAAATAACCATTGATACAACCGGGGCCAAGTAGTAAAATGGAATATGGCCAGCTCAATTTCACACTAGGCACACCACCTTTGATTTGTCACGCTGTTCCACCTACTTATATCATAAAATATATATGCAAATGGTGCACTACTGCACTGTAATCAAATGGCTGCCCAATGCTTGTCCAGATCAGGGGAGAAGTTCAGTTGGAGCACTGCTTCTATTTTTTTTTGTTAATAAAGAATGCAATCACAGCGAAGTTGGATGCTCCTGGAAAGATGCTACGCATCTCCACGAACTAAGCCATGTTTAAGAGCTAGCAGTAGAGCAGCTGACTTGTTATTTGGTCATCCAAAGCAGGCCATGCATGTATGGAACCATTGGAACGGTCCCAAGGACGGAGACAGGGGTGCCGGGATGGGTGGGGCTAGCTCCATCATTAACTCCTCGTTATTATAATTTATTTAAATTTTTTAAATAATTAATTGAAAATAATTGTATTAATCTGGCCTATACATGATATATTTTTGGTTTTGCCGCTGCCCACTTGTTAATTAGATATAGATCGTTCACGCTGTTCTTGCAGACAATCCATAACCATCTATTGATTAATGGACCTTGAGTTTCTTGTCCTTACCCCGTACTTGCCTAGGAGTAGAACGGTATGATTCAGCGAATGTGCTCCCAATCGTTAATACCAAGTTGCTATGTTGCATGAGAAAAGTCATTGAGCTATCATCTTGTGAATATTTATTCCAAAAGTGCTCAAAGAGAAGTGTGCTTTGGCTACGTCGTTGGCTCGTTCCACCGCACGCGATCGGAAACCACAAAATTGCATGCACGCATGCATGAATGCTGTCCTTGTTAATATCCACAAAATTTTTTATTTCAGAAACATGCATACAAGCCAGTAAGCCGTTGACCATACAAGAAATAACTTCTTTCCCATCAACTCAGTAGCGGATCCAATATATTAGCATCTTTTCTTTGTAATATGATAAATATATCTTATCGGTTAGACTAAATATTTTTCTTTAATTTAGTTTTAGTGTTGATGACAGCATATATATATATATATATGTGTGTGTGATTTTATAGTTCTTGAAGATGTAACACAATTTTAGTATTAATTTTGATATTTATTAGTGTCTTAGTTACTAAGAGGTACTAAAATTAACACTAAAAATTATGATACTCTTGGTACTTTTTTAAATACCATAAAATTTTCCATATACATACATACATACATATATATACACACACCATTGTATATGATATTGTTGGCACCTCACAGCCTATCAACAGGTGCATGAGACGTCAAGATCAGTAGATATATGTGTCTACTGGTGATACAGAATTCCAACAAGCTGTTGTTGGCAATGAACTGGGCGACCCATCACGAGCCCAAAGGCCATGCACGCATGCATGAATCTGAAGAAACGGGAGAATATTTGCAGAAGGCGACCTCAGCCACTCAACCACAGTCCACATATACGTGAGCTCTGGAAAAAAAATATAACTGTTGAAGTCTGCACATCCTTTCTATCCTCGGAGAAAAGGATGGAACAGAAGAAGCTGGCAATGGAAGATCTAGGGAGCACATCTCGCACAAGCCCTGCCAACCACACGACCCATGATCACATCGACAGGGACGGCCACCTTCACAACATGCCTCTTTTGACGAAAATTTGTGATCTTCGCTTTGGAGTTTTGCGTGCCCCTCCATGAAAAGAAGTAATAATATAGGCTCTGTTTTGCACGGATCTAATTCCAAACATATTATCTTTAGCTCTAAAAATTCTTGGAGCCAAAGATAGAAGTAAAATCTGAAGTTGATTTTATGAGCAGTCTTGTTCATAGTCTGAATTGGAAATAAGAGAAATTTTACAGTGGTACCAGGAGGTTTACATTGCTTTATTTTCGTTTATGAACTCCACGTTATGCAAGAATTAAGAAGTCTGATCCATGACAAACAGAGATTAATCGTTGGTACTCAGTAACTAATAATCAACAATAAAACTAGAGTGATGGAAATATGATTTGATATTGATATATAGCACCAGAAATGGTAGTGATGTTAACCACACATTCCAATCCACTTAGCCTTATACTGTGTTTGTTCTGCCATTGTTTCCCATATGCTTACGTTAGGTAGGATGATAGTGCCACTTTAAGTACAAAAGCCGTTAACTGCTCATGAGAAATTCACCAACATTGCTGTGCTCACAGTTGGACAAAGCAAGCATATGTTTGTTAAAGGCTTCAAATCTGAAATTAATATAGAGTTATAGAGTTGGAGAAAGGTACTTCCATATTTTATATTTTGATCAGATCTACTTACTCCGTTTTAAAAATTTGAGAATTTAGTAACGTTTTATTAACTTCCACCGTATAAAATTCAAACATGTCTTTAAAGAGAAAGCAGTATTTCTCCTGTCCCGAAGAGAGAAAGAAGTAGACAATCACGGTGGAGTCTGTTTAATTGCCTATATGCTTGCTAGCCAAGTAGCCATTAGACATCCTAGATGGGTTTGGTCTTGCTAGGGATATACGTTATGGTTACACTCACAACTCATATAAAAAATTGCTCTAATCATTTGATTATATATATATATATATATATATATTAGAGTTCTTAGGGTCATTGTTAAAAAAACTGTAACATGAGCCTATACAATTCTACAGTAAATTAAATATATTCATTAGTGGCCGTGAACTCGTGTCCGCTGGATCAGATGGTCCGGTGGCCGGAGCTCGCGGCGGTAACGACGACCTCAACACGGCGACGACGGCGACCTCAAGTCCGGCCACCAGATCTGCCCGGCCAATCTCACCGGCCAGCTAGGCGTGGAGGAGGAGAAGGACGGAGCCGAGCTCCGAATACAGCCTGCAACCACCATGCGAGCCATGCTCCATGGCAGGCAACCAAATAGGCTCATGTGTATCCACCGCAGCAACTACAGTACATGTACAGCAAGCTGACATGGAAATCTGCACATTTAAAGCCAAATATCAGCCAGGTTTTTTCTGCCATCTTGCAATCTTTTCACAAAACTAAGGGTCTAAGACCTTGACACATATAAAATGTTCTATCCAAAAGACTTTCAACATGACAAGATCAGGTGCAAAGGTATATGAGCCTTTTGGCCAGCAAAATAGCCATTGCTCGTGCTGGATGCCCTCGCTTTTGACGGGTTATTTTCTTGCTTATATTTCTCCCATGATAACTCAGCATAAAGTCGCAAACTTTACACAAATGCAGATGCCACACGGCTTGTGTTTGTGTATAGTTTGTGGTTTGTTCCGGGGTGGGTCTCTTCTGATCTTCTCCCCTGCAGCTTTCGGCTTTGGCCTGTGATCTCTAATCCACACTAGAGATATCCTAAGCATATTCCTTGGAGATTGGGTGAGCAGCAAAACACAAATAATTTTAAGTGTCCTTTCAATAATGCCAACGGGCACGCATCCCAAATGGAATTCCAGTATCTATAGTAATAGTACTGCTAATACAGTGCCACCAAGCGTTAGTTCTAGACCCATAGTTTTTTTTTCAGTCGTGCCTGCTATTTGAATGATGGACTGTCTAGATTTACACATATACAATATTTAATCTACAATAACATGAACAATATTTTTGCTATAGTGTTTTTTATCTAATCTGTACAACTCAACTCAGATCTAACGGTGTCTTTTACAGGTACAAGTACATAAGTTGCAATCCCTGGTAAATTTGGAGCACTTTTGCACGTTGGCATTCCCTCTTTTTTATCTGACTGACCAAGGTTGCACCACATAACTGTTTCTCCTTTGCCAAAAGAACTCTTTTTGCCACATAAACACTAATGGCATGTCCAAAGAAATGTAATCCAGTTTTGGAGTTAAACTTCTTATATGGCTGTTTTAAGAATGATATTAGGAAAATGTTAAATAATTAAAAAATAAGGGGTACACTTAATTGAGCAATACTTAAAAGTTGAAACTCAAGAAGAGTTTCCATTGCAATATAGAGAAATTTTATAATATTTAAGGAGATACCAAAAGGTATTACTATTTTTAATAATAATTTTGATGTCTATTGTTATCTCTGTTTTTTGTTCGACTTGTTTCAAAGTCAAATTCCTTCAACTTTGAATAAGTTCAAATAAAAATATATTAATATTTAAAATATAAAATTAATGATTGATTTAATGAAACTAATTTTATGATGTAATTGTTGCTATATTTTTTTTATAAAACTAGTTAAAATTTAAGAAGTTTAACTTATCGAAAAGTCATAAAGAGAGTAGTATCTAACATACGAAAAATATTAAAAGTTAAAAAAATGTGATACTCTTGACTCCCAACGACGTAACACTACTCTGAATTATGATTCGGAGTACATGTGTTCTGTTTTGCGGGATGTCAGGGTTTGTTTTGGACTTTGAAGGGATGAGGTATTGAAGAGGAATATGCTCCAGTTGTAACCCTTTCTGCCCCAGATTTCTCCACGTCAGTCTTCAGTTTTATTTACTCATCGGCTCATCTGATTTGGACGTTCCGAAAAATCACACACACGTCAAGAAAGAAAGATCGTGGAAGTCGCGGAGGAATCGCTTTCAAGTGTACTATGAACTGAAATATCGCTTATCGATCGTATCGCCGGGACAAGACTGAAACACATATTAATTTGTTTCCGCTAATTTTCGAGGCGTGTAAATTTTTTTCTAAACCTTTCAATTCGATCGCAGAGACACACTGCTAAGCCTGGATTTTCATGGCTCTCCTCTCTGTTGCTCGTGTGTATGCCGCTTGGCAGTTGGCACAACAGTGCACACAAAAACGTTGACTGAAAAAAGCAGAGTCGTGAGACGCATGCTGACGACCATGCATATAGCAGGAGTTGACACTGAGACGCAAATTCCACGGCGAATTACATTCCACCGAACCGCGTCACATAATCCGTAGAATTATTTTTTAAATAAATAGGATATCTACTAATATATTAGAAGACAAAAAAAAATAATAAATAAGGATTTAGATGGCACCCCAAAAGACCCCTTACAGAAGAAGGTGAGGCCACTACTAGAAACTGCTAAAGGACAACCGACTAAGGGTGACTACTTTGTGGATCACCTCTCTCGCCTAACAGAGGCTGAAATCATAAATCAACATCCTGCATAATCAGCCTAAAGACCTGGGCTGCTGAAGCCGTTGTTCCTTACAAAATACGATGGTTTCGTTCCTTCCAAATATTCCATATAGCATAGATGACAATGTCATTTAGGGAGCGCCGACTACTGGAAGGAGGCTGTAACTGGACTTCAGTGATGCATCACCGAGCTCACTTGGGATTGGGGGACAAAAACCGGTAAGGCTTGCCAAGTGAGGATGAGTTGCCACGTCTCTTTTGCGAAGACATAGTTGAAGAGAAGGTGAGAAGCAGCCTCATCCTCCTGATCGCAGAAGATACAACAATAACTCCTAGGCCATCCCCTCTTGGCCAGGTTGTCTGTTGTTAGAATTTTCTGTTAGATAGAAAGCCAAGCAAAAATCCTCCATTTCCCTTCGGCTCGCACACTCTAGACAAGGGAGGGCCATGAGGGGCTGGAGGAACCGAGAAATTGTATGGTGTAAGCGGAGCATGCTGAGTATTCTCTGTAGGGAGTCCAACGCCATCTGATAAGGTCTGGGGCTAACGGGTCTCTTGTGGAGCTACTGATCAAGGCCCGTAGGGGGATGAGCTCGGCCAGCACGATGGGTCGATACGGTTTTGAAGGGACCTTAGCCAGTTTGAGTTGTGGAGCTTGGTTTCGATAGTCTTGTTCTTTCTTTTGACTTGCCTAAAAAGGTTAGGAGCCAGATCTATTGGAGCACACCCATTTAGCCTCCGGGATAGCCAAAACCCCAGGCGATCCCCTTTGCCAGCCGTGATTACAGTCGAGACGCTGAAGAGATCCTTGTCTGTTGAGTCTAAAGGTGCAGAAATGCTCCTCCACACTTGTCGGTCATCTGTTGCGCCCTTCCAGGCCCACCGTAAATCTGTAGAATCATCGGTTGCAGACAAATTCACTTTTCGAAACTATGCTAGCAAGCAATGTTTATGTTTATTCAGACAAAATAAAAGTGTGTTTTTCAACTCTAGGGCTCTTTAGCCATATGTATAGGGTTGTTTATTTCTAAATAATATCGGAGTATTAAATATGAGATATCAAATATCCGAATGGATGCAGCGGCATTCTATGTGTATAAGGGAATTGATTCCTGTAATTAAGAATATTTCACATATCTAGTTAGATATATACTAGATTGTACATAGTATGCGTCCAAAACGGACATACCAGTCGTATAGAAATATAAAAATCATATGTGTGTATATATCTTCTGAGGGATGTTCTTACGACGATCCGAGTGCTAATCGCCAACACCTAATGAAAAGCTACAACAATATTTGTATTTTAAAATTTAATTTTGAATATTACATTTTTCAGATTTAACATTCAAACCGTTACAACTACAAACAAAAAACCTTGCTCAAATTATTCTCCATTTTCATAGTTTAAATTAAATGCAGGAATAAGCATACAGCCATTACATTTTACGTTTACTAACGGACTGTATTCGTAGCTACTTTCTCCGTTCCATAATGCCTCCTGCCATGCTAGCTCGTCGGACCACGCTACAACAATAAACAAGATTGTATTTCTTACCGTATCAACCTATCTTAAATCACAGTCGACGGATGAGTGTCCTCTACGTATGACACGGTCATCGTGACGGATGAGGAAGGAAAGAAAAGACACGGAAGGTAAGCGCATGTGATCCAATCCAAGCGAACGGACGCGGCGCCCGGCCGGATAATCGCCATGGTCCAATTGCTGCTGCTAAAATAAAGAGAGAGAGAGAGAGAGAGAGAGAGAGAGAGAGAGAGAGAGAGAGAGAGAAAATCCTGGCGACCACGACCAACTGACCAAGCGAAGGTGAGCCAAGCGCTGACGAACAAGAAGTACACGTCACAGCTCACGAAAGGAAGATATTATATTACTGTACAAGAGTAACAAACCATTTCGATAATTACTCTTGATAAGTATGGTATAAAAAAATACAATTTGTGAACCGAGGACAAGTAAGAAATAAATATAAAGTCCAAATAACAAAGCTAGAGGATTAAAACTAAATCTTTTTAGGACAGCAAGAATTTTTTTAGCTAGCAGTACGACTGTACTGCTGTTAGGAAAAAGATTGCCTTTACAGCAATTACCAGTGTATTATACTAGTAGTCTACTAGAATTAATTTTGGTTGTTAGTTTCGAAGAGTAAATTATCATTTTTAATGGATTATATTTTAGATATAATCATTATTAATAAATTTATATTGATTAATTTTTTTCCTCCTCTCCTTCTCGCCATCGAGCATGCTACCTCTCGATTAGCACGCGTGTTATTTTAAATTTATACTTTTATCTTAATGTATCAGTTAGTAATGGTAGTAGAAATTATTTTTAATAAGTAACCAAAGAAGATAATAAAATACCAAGAAATATGATTCAGTAAAATTATAAAAAAGGGAGCAGTTGTTAACTCCGTAGGTGGCCAAAAGGCACGGGCAGCCAGCTGACAGGCAGGAGCCAGGAAACTAAGAAAAGAGAAGAGGTGGCAGCACGAGGCCACGAGCTAGGTGTGGGCCCCACCCGCCAGGCCCAGCGCACTACGGACGGTGGCGACGCGCGGGCGCTCGCCGCCCACGTGGACCCTGACGCCGCGCGTGAC
>KE370885.1:1577978-1588219 GCA_000418225.1 Zizania latifolia
AAATAACTGATATAATATCTAATAGACTAATACTACCGTACCCAGTTATGAATTAAAAATAGAAAAATAAATAGAAAAAAATATTATCCGGTCGTATCGGACTTGCATACACTCGTACACCCCCAGTACCAGCACGTGTTCTGCGCACCTTCTCATCTTCGCCGCAGCCGAGAGAGGGAGAGGAAGATCTCGCGCGGTCGCACGCTTGTATTGCCCCCGATAAATTTTTTTTTGGGGGGGAAGCTCCGGCGTCCAGCGCCGACGACCCCCGGAAAAACACGGGGCATGCTTCCTACAGAAATACAGTAGAAAGTACAAAAGTGTAGCTCCAAAGACGAATTCATTGTTCGTCGTTTACGTTCTATAGATTGTATGAGCTTCAACGAAATATGGAGAGCTGAGAAAGGGGTTTAAAAAAAGTACTCCGTCCTGTTACAGCAACCCAACGTTTTGGACAAATATATATTATTATCAATTTTACACGTTCTCTCGGATGTGTGTGGGCAATTGTTATTTTATTTTGCTTAAACGTTAAGAAACAACCCGGAAAAAATTACTCAGGAAGAGGCTTGAATGGAGGAAATTTGTGCTATGGAACTAGGATTCACTTTGGTGCACCTTCAGCGAAGAAGAAAAATGTTTTCTTCATGCCTGCGGCAACGACGACTTCTCACGGACTTTGTTTTGGCAGGACAGGCCGAGAGGTCAACGGACTTCGTTAGTCTTTGACTACATGATCTCAATATCATTTCAAGCTGGGGAAAAATGAAAGGACGATTAGTGCGTGAGTTATAAGCTCTTGCTGCCAGTATGTCAAATTTGTCATCAATGTCCATCTAAGGACAGTTCGGAAAACGTGAAACAAATATACATAGGAGTATTCTGAATTTCTGGTCGTAGGTACTGTTTTACCTAATTTCAACAAACCAGGGAGCCTACCATAGTACAAGCTAGCTATTATAGCAGAATATGCCTACAATGTACTATAGGTGTGTTTGGTTGAGCTCTAGATTTAAAAAAAGCTATCGTGAGCTGTGAGCTGTAGAAAAACTGTTTTAAACAGTGAGCTGTGAGCTTCTAAAGAAATATAAGGTGTATAAGTTTTTGATATGGATTCAATAATTATAAAATTAATGTTATACAGAATTATTTTTATATAGGAATTTAACTATCATATTTATTAAAAATACATGTTTTAGTTTAATTATTAATAAAAAAGTTGAAAATATTTACTTTTAAATGCATGCACATCGATCTTATATTTATGGACGGAGGAAGTAGTTATTTCTATGAAATTTCTGGACAACAAACTATAGTAAATACTATGTTATGTCGTTGATCCGCAATGATGTAATTCTTTGAAGGGAGACTGGTTAGGTGCCTTTCCTCCGTTTCTAAATGTAAATCATTCTGGTATTTTTTAGATTCATCTATAGATCAATGAATTTAAACACATATTAATCTATAGATGAATCTAAGAAATGTCAGAATGACTTACATTCAGAAACGGATGAAGTATCTATAATCTATTGTTGAGCTTCAAGATATAGTTGTATTTAGTCGATAAATGTTCAATGCGCGTAAGATGGGAGTGTGGATATGAATGTGAGACTTTGATATGTATATGAATGTGAATGTAAAATGTTTATGAGAAATGCTTAGTGTTTATGAATATAAATGTGACACTTTCATGTATTTGAATATTTGAATGTGAGATGTGAAAATATTAATTTCCAAATATGGTCTCCGTCTATGAAAACAGGCCCATTTTCACGGACACTCTGGTTAAACGTACCAAGTGTGTAAATAACGGTTTTTATATATGATCATATTATATGAATAGTCTATAAAAGTTTTTGTAAATGGGTCCGATCACTTCTCTGTACTATCTGTATCTATAGAAAGAGCTAGCTGCGTATGTGTTGGGCCCTGCATGCAGCTTAGCTAGAGGCACTTTGTGACCTTGTGACTTTGTGAGTGCCAAGTAGGTTCTAGTGAGTTCGCTGGTGGGTCGGTCGCTCGGATCGGAGGCGATGGCGAAGGAAAAGTATATGATCACCTCATCACCCGGTGACTCTAAGCTGATAGAGTTTGAATATGCGTCAAGTGCGACGTTGAGGAATGTGTAAAAGACGCCATTACGTAGTGCCAGTGGGGGCTGGGGATTCGATCGTGGGCATGGGTCCGGCGCGCGCTCCGGCCGGCTCGCTCGTGCGGTTTCCCGGTCAGATGAAGCCAGCATGCATGTGCTAAAACCAAAAGTAGCCACTCTTATGGTCTTTAAATTTTAAAAAACAGTTGATTTTTAGTTGAAGAGAATTTAAAGAAATTATATGTCAATATTGGTGAGCTTACCTGGTCGATCGCCCGCCTTCAGCCGAACTCTGATCCGACCCGGTGCATGGCACGTCAGAATAGAACCGAATTCCACCAACAGATTGGACGCATGGGGGCGTAAAAAACGTACGTTTGCACTTTAGTAAGCGAAAAGTTTGCTTTACCACCGTCACCTTCTCATACCTTCTCATTTATCTCTCCCTCGGCTCTGGCTGACAGTAGCGTGAATTAAACCATGTTTGCTTTGCGGGGCAAATCACATTAGCCAGTGAACCTTTTCCAACAGAGTAACAGACCACCACGCACGCTCGGTGCAAGAGGCAACCGCGATTTCAGATCAACCAGTAAGAGGTGCTTGACTCCAGACCAACTGGTGTAGGATTTTAATTAGATTAATGATGTGGCTATAAATTTAACAAACAACGATTATAATTTTAATACATCATTAAGATTATGAGACCTATCAAACTATTGTTATTAACACAAAATTAAAAATAAGCCAACCGATCTCTCCGTCCCCTCTCGAGGCGACCGAACCATCGGCCCATCGCGAGGCGGCTGGACGGAACGACCGGCTCGCCATCTACCGCGCGTCCACTGTCGAGCACTAGAGCTTGTGGCCAAAAGTTGCAGGCCTGGTCCGCGTTTCGCAGAGAGCGAGGATGATGGCTTAGGCACTACAGCCGGGTTGATGCCTTTTTTGTGCGTGCGTGGAAAACTGACCACGTACCATATTATCATGGGCAGATGAAATACCACTAGTTTGTGTGCTCCCTTAAATATACTCTATTCACACCCATTTGGTTACAGTTCTTAATCAATTGCACTATACGTACAACACACGCTGCCAAATATTCGCAGGGGTTTCATCAGCGACGACGACGACGACGACGACGACGATGACCCTGGTGGATCGATGATGGGTATATGGGAGCATAGGGCCAACAGCTCATGGACACATGCATATACATACAGCAAGAGACGGAGATGTGAACATGTCGATCTATCGCTGCTTGACGCTCGCTGTCGGTGTCCACGTACGTACCGTTGGACCCGGCGGCCGTCCGCGTCGTCCGACGACGACGGGGTTAATTCAGGTGCTCACACAGCCGTGTCGAACTAGCTGCAGGGACCAGGGAGCCTGGGATCACTGGTCCTCATGACCTCTGTGTGGTTTACTCCAACAGCATGGAACAGTATGCAAGCTAAGCTTTTTCAGAGGTCGTACCTCATACTACGTCGTACCAGCAGTAGCATGCATTCAGTTTAACTCGATGACGCATAAAAGTACCCGTTCCAACTGCTCTCCGAGTCTCCGTGTGCGTTGATCTCCGGTAAAAGATGGAGATATTAAAGGTTTTTTTCAACCAGTTGTTTGTCGCGTTTCTCAGTATTTTAGAATCCTGATTCCTGACAATCCATGTCCTACACATATTTTCTAGTCGACATTTTTAGCTTTGATTTGTGGCAACTCACCTTACATGTCACTGTGACACTGTGTACTGTGTGGTCATCACGAACCCCGAACAGCTAAACATTCGACCTTTCTTTTATCGATATCAAATAAAGTCGATGCTAAAATATCGACTTTTTCTTGAGAGTAGAAAACATCAGTGTTGGATTATTACTAAAAAAACATATAAACATGTCTATAAATATGAGATGTTCTTATACGTATAATTCCGTATCTTTATTAGTGGAATTTGTCACTCGTAATTTTTCACAAATCTTTTTCACGTAAATTGATGTCTCATGTTAATTATCTGTACGCTCTAATTCCTAACAATCAGTTTGGAATTGAATAGGAAAAGTGAAAAAGGAATGCTGATATTGGCTAAACTGTGTAGTGCACAATCACATTCCATTT
Source organism: Zizania latifolia (assembly GCA_000418225.1). NCBI lineage: Eukaryota > Viridiplantae > Streptophyta > Magnoliopsida > Poales > Poaceae > Zizania > Zizania latifolia. The sequence continues at coordinate 1,582,183 of KE370885.1, forward strand.
CTGTAGCAGCGCCTTATATGCTTCGACTTTATGTGACATATACGTGCTAGAAACTGGGCAGTCCAATTCCATAAATTCTAAATTACGTGTATATGAATATTCATATAGTGCTTATTTAATGGGACGTAGATCCACTTATAAGATAGAGTTCTCTTTATTTTCTAAATAAAGAAAACTCATGATAGACTTAGCTAAAAGTATTCGCAATTTTTTACTTGAAATGGCATGTGGCTTGCGGGCGCGTACGTAGTAGCAAAACAATACCAAGTCAGTCTAAATTTTTTGACTTTCATGCACATATTATATGTATCTAAATACACAGTTTTAATGTGATTAAAACTAAAATTTGGATAGTCATTTGATTGCCAGATTAATTTCTTTAGTTACTAGTATTTATGACCTAATTTATATGAGAAAAATTCTAGCGGTTACCAGTAATAATAAAGTAAATTCATTCAAGTCATGGCTGTATATAAAAGATATGGAGTCATCATGTCCATAGTGTGTGTTTACCCTATTCTCTCTTTCTCTATCTCTGCTCCACTGCTCTAAGCTTATTGTACTGTCTGGACCAAGATTTATAAACAGGTTGCCAAAACTAATATTGTAGTATTAGACCTTGTTTGTTTTAGTTTAGGATTTTAGTAACCTAGCTTATAGAAATAAGCTGGGTTGGACCAGCTTATTAGATTACTATAATCTGTACTCTGGATTATACTCCGTAATAAGTTAGCATAATAAACTAACTTGTTTGTTTCAGCTTATAAAAATAAGCTGGATTACTATAATCTCAAACTAAAATAAACAGACCCTTAGTTATAAACATGTTCCAGAGCTTGTTGATACCCCCAGTATTAGTTGAGCTTGTTGTGCTTTCACTAGTATGTGTCATTTGATTGCTGTGCTTATTTCCATGATTTATAAATAGGTTGGACATAAAAAAGAAGATCATAGATTAGAACTCACACCACCGAGCGTACGTCGCACTTGTAAGGCGTGCCTAAACCTGAAGTGTGCTCAAGCCTATCAGAAATCTTCGTTTTTGCTCTGCCTGGTCCATGTTTGCCTATGATTGTTGGCCTTGGATTTGCAATTGTGCAAACAATTAGGCCTAACTAACGTGAAAAAACACAACGACGTTTGCTTTTTCACCGTTGGAAGTTCCAGAGCTTGTTCAGCTCGTCGTGCTTGTAATGTCGCGACAATATCAACTAATACTGGAAGGAAAGCATCTGGATTCACAAGACCCCGTGAAGATTCTACTGATGTAGCCAAAACTGGAACTTCCAGAAGGGGCGGGGGAAGAGGAACGACCTCAATGAAGCAGGCTACTCTGAATTTCACCGTTGGAAATGTGTCCACTGCTCTAGAAGATTTACAAATCAAGATTGAAGTATCTGCTATGGCACGTGACTTGACTTGTGACGAGCGACCGGGTGCATAGTAGCAAAATAATGCTAAGTCAATCTGAATTTTTTAGACTTTTATACACATATTATCTGTATCTAAATACAATTTATTAATGTGATTAAAATTGAAATTTGAATAGTCATTTGATTCTCAGATTAATCTCTGCAGTTACTAGTATTTGCGGCCCAATTCATATGAGATAAATTTTGACAGTTACTAGTAATAATAAAGTATATTCATTCTAGTCATAGTTGTCTATAAAAGATTTAGAGACATCCCTTCTATAGTACGTGCTTTACCTTCATTCTCTCTTTCTCTATCTCTGCTTCACTGCTCCGAGCTTGTTATGGTGTCGAGACTTTATCGACCTTCTATCCAGCGTGCACTGGATTAGAAGGACAATGAGATATCTAAACCATTAATATAGAGAATATCTGCACGAGGTGGCAATCAGGTTTCTAGGCAACGCTTGTGCGTAGCTGCTCGTACGAGCCTCGATGTCAACTACTTTCACTACACGCTATATGTTACTTTTTTCGCTGTTCTATAAGCCTAATTTTTTGTATCATGTTACAGGAGACTGCAAAGTTACCCAGCCGTGTGATGAACGTGAGTCTTGCGCTTTGCAACTTTCCAGTCTCCGGTTTAGCACGCGCAGTGTACTTTGCTTAGTACATTGTCTCTTCCAAAATGAGACAACTTTCCAGTGATAATAAGCAGCACATTTTTTTTACTTGCTCGATCCCAAAATATCTGTTTTTATTTTAAGTCAAACTATTGTAAATTTATAGTAAAAATGTTAACATATACCATGTTAAAAATATTTCAGGATGGATTTATTTATGCTTATTTGATATCGTCCTTCTGTTGCACAAAAATTTGATTTTTAACGTTTCTCAAACATATTACAAGCATGGATAAATGACTTGTTTGTCACTTATTAATCATGTTAGCTTTAATTTTCAAACGCGTTGATTGGATAGCGTCGCTTAGTTAGGGGAGCCCATTAATTATTCATGAATTAACCAAATAAGTAAGCTAAAATCAAGTTTTGTAAAACAAATTTTGAATAGAGAAATTAAGCCTACGTGGGTAAATGACTTTAATTAGTTTGATTTATAACGAAACAAAACATACACCGACATGATGAGAAACAATTATCCTCTCCATTCCAATATACAACCACTTCTACCATTTAAATTTTGTTCCAAACATTACACCTCAAAAGTGAATTTTTCCCTGAAACTTCCTATAATGCCCATATTAATGTTATTTATTACATAAAATTTTTCTTAATAGTAGTGTCAAAATTAAAAAAATAACTATATATACTGAGGGAGTAGTGAAGAGGGAGATGAGCCGGACCCTCAATTTGACCTAAAACCATCCTAATCACATCGCCGGTACGGAACACACTATGTTGCGGTCCACATCACACCGCGCGTTCCGAGGTTCAAGTATTCTTTTTTTTTTCTATTGCTCCCTTCTTTTTCCCCCTTTTGCGTTTCCATTTAACGTTCCTTTCAGATGCCTGAAGATTCTGGAGACTTTTTGATTTGTCCCTGCTGAACAGCCATGAAAATTATTTTTCTTGCTGAACATTCCTACGCAGAATGCTATGCCACGGTGCTGCAGCCTGCAGCTGACCGTGCAGAATGTTCGGCGACATGTAAACTATACTCTCGTGACACGATTTTTACTGCTAATACATGTCAGGCAGCCGTAGTTAATCTTTTTTTGAGTAAACAGGAAGGAGCTCTGCCGTTTAAAATTAAGAAAGTTTTTTTTTTGAGTAAACAGGAAGGAGCTCGACTGAAAAAGGTCAAGGCTAGCTAGACTATGAAATCCAATGCTGGCTCTCTTTAATTGATTCAAGTCCTGAATCACAAGGCATGCTGGGTTGGTACGATTCTCAAGTTTGCTGGTGTGTTTGGCATAGTTTTAGCAACTATAACTACTTTCAGAATTTCCAGTTTCCAATTGTAAAACTCAGTAGTGTCAGCTCTCCAACGAAGCCTGTACTCTATATCAGTACGTGTGCCTCTCTGCATACTTCCAGAAACAGAGTATAACGAGCTCGTCGACTCGTCGTAGACTCGTAGTGCAGTGCATGCTCCAACTCGAACGCGAATTATTCCACCGTTCGTTTCACTTTCACCTGCTTGCTTCGCTCACTTGTGATGTGTCCAGTCATTTTCACATCTCCACACATTTCTGGCCTTTTAGGCCCTGTCTCCAAAAGGCTCTGCAGCTTCTGTGGCCATGTAATCAATCCCGGCATTCCCCGATCTGCACGGTACCAGCGTTCCAGAAGGTGTGTTTGGCCGCATAGCTGCTCGCCTGCTCCTAGCCACAGATCGCAGGTCCTCTCGATTCGCGACCGGTCATAAAAACAGAAGAATGAAACCGGGTCAAAGAACTCGGATTCATTTAATCTGTGACCGGTTCTTGTACCCGTACGTACGTGTTGTAAGCAAGGGGTCCAGATTTAGACCAATATGAAGATGGGTGTTCATACTGATGCGTCATTTGCATCTTGTGATAATTGTTCGTCATAGAAGAGCACCTCTTTAGGTGCTGTTTAGTTGGGCCAAATTCAGCTTGATTAGGCCTCTCGCTTACCCCACCTACGTACGGGTACAAGAAGAACCGGCTACAAATTGAATGCATGAGTGTACGCGGTGTTGCCTTGTACATGCATTTTATAATTGCAGACAAGAATTAACAAATCATTTTAAATGCTTTTATTTACCTTTATTTATTATGTTTTGAAAACATAAGATGTTTATTTGTAACAGTATACTGTATGTAATGTGTCAACAAATTCTAAAACAATATATATTAAAGAAAAATAAAGAATGTAAAAACACGGATTTGGGGGGAGTGCGGAATGCGCCGTTCATGTACCGGTTCGACAGAATCGTCTGGTCAGTCGACAGGTTCGTACTGCAACGTACGTGCACAGAGATCATGGAAAAACGCCAGCTAGTATGCCCAACTGAACGGGCGCGTCGACGCGCTATTTCTGAACCGGACACGCACTCCGCCGCCGTCTAAACCCTGTGTCCCTCGTGACAGGGGTAGCGGTAGAACGAACGGGCATAGGGGCGTACGTGTGGGGTTGAGCCGTACGTCCCTGAGCGCGGCAGCGTCGCGCGTGCGTACGTGTGGATCGGGAGACTGGCACGGTGCATGCATACGTGGGCAGACACACGTGACGTGGCCAGCTCGGGGCTGCGCTGACGACTGAACGCGCGGTAGCCGTGACGCGCGCCCGCTCATCGCCAGCGTACTCCACGATGACCACGAGTCCATGACTCCAGGTGGCCTTTATAAGTTTCTTTTTTCATCTGGCTGTTGATCACAATACCAAATTTTAGAAGGATGCCAAACCGAGCACCCCATTAGAAGTTAGAACTCCAGTCTACCAATATTTCAATTCTGGATTTAAAACTATTATATTGTAAAATATAAAGTATATAGGAAATATTAGGGTGAATTCTATATAAAATTTTGGAAGTACTAATTTTGATTTGTACTAATTATAATTAAAATAAATTTTAATGTTTATTATATAATTAAATTTTTAATATTTATAGTTTCGATAATAATAGCCAGTGTACATGTTGATTTTTTTTAATAATATAATTTTTTTAAAATTTAAATTTGGTACGCGAATTTCAAATTTTACAAAATTGACCTTCTGTCGGCACTTGGTGCCCCGATCTAAGCCGATCGGCCCTAGATCAGTATACCATATGCTGATCTAGGTCGATCGGCTAGATCGGCCGGTGGCCAGGTCCCTGTCGGCACTTGATCCACCGATCTAGGCCGATCTGGCCTAGATCGGCAGACCATCGCTGTCGGCACTTGATCCAGCGATCTAGGCTGATCAGCCTAGATCGGCAGATGGTCTGCCGATCTAGACCGGATCGGCCTAGTTCGGTGGATCAAGTGCTGACAGCCACTCTATATAAGGGGGGCCGAAGCCCCCCTCCCCTACTGTGCGCCTTCAGCTCATTTCGCCCCCTCCTTCCAGGTATGCCCTCTCTTATCCTCTCTTCTCTTCTTTAGGTAGTTTATGATAGTTTAGTAGTAGACTAGGGATAATTTAGGAGTGAATTATGAGTAATTTATTAGTATTTTAGGGGTAAATTATGACTAGTTTAGTAGTATTTCAGGGGTAGTTTAATACTACTTTAGGAGTATTTTGCTGGTAATTTAGAGATAATTTAATGGTACTTTAGTGATAACTTAGGGGTACTTTAGAGATAATTTAGAGGTACTTTAGAGATAATTTAGGAGTACTTTTAAGATAATTTAAGGGTATTTTAGAGATAATTTATGGGTACTTTAGGAATAATTTAGAGGTACTTTAAACATACTTTAGTGATAATTTAGGGTTACTTTAGAGACAATTTAGAGGTACTTTAAACATAGTTTAGAGATAATTAAGGGGTCTTTAGGAATAATTTAGAGGTGCTTTAAACATACTTTAGTGATAATTTAGGGGTACTTTAGAGATAATTTAGAGGTGATTTAGGGATAATTTAGAGATAATTAAGGGGTACTTTAGGGATAATTTAGAGGTATTTTAAACATACTTTAGCGATAATTTAGGGGTACT
>KE370885.1:1611783-1633711 GCA_000418225.1 Zizania latifolia
TCCTGCCATTCCCCACATAGAAGAGAGCAGCTATTTCCTATCCAACCTCTTATTTCATTTGTCTCTTCCGGTTCAGAATATTTAGACATACAAGCAACTAGATTTTGTAGAATTTTATAAATAAATAATCTGTATATATGGTTGGAATCCAATCCTCTCTTGGTTTGGTGATAGGAAATTAGATGAGATCACAATATACCGGTGTGTCAATAAGATTGTTTTGATTGAAAAAACAGCCGTTTGAATTTTCTTCTGTTTGAATTTTTTTGCCATTTAAATTTTAGCATTAGCAGCGAATCCGAGGAGGAGCTAGCTTTTGCACTGTGCTGCGCCTAGCGTGCATCTGGTGTGGGGGACATGGCCATGATGCCCATGGCAAAAAATTTCTACCTTAACGTGCGCTGCGAGAGGAGGCTGCTTCTTTTGTTCCTGGCTGGCCTTTCTACTGATGACAAAACTGCACCCCCTCGCCCTGCAGAAACCTGCGGGTGCAATGATGGAACGCCATGCGCAGGATTTCGCGGATCTTGACTGCTTGGAGAGGAGGGAGATGCTTCGTCGCGACAGGGGGCCTGCACTGGGTAGTATACGAGTAGTAGTAGACCTGGACGATTGATTCAGCCTTCCGGTGAGCACAGAAGATGGCTATCATGGCATTGGCAACGAATTGCTACTGGATACTGACACCATCAACCAGGTACCATTTGTGTGGCAACGGACCGAGCACATTGTGTGACGGGATAGGGGGAAAAGCTCCCTATGCAGCACACCGAATTGGGCTGCTTCCTACCTGGGCGCCAATCGAATCCTTAGCTCGGATCGGTTCGCTACCAATGGCAGCGCTTCTTATCCTAGGCTCCATAATACGGCCCATCAACAAGAAGTCGACACGACGGCCCCATCCGCTGCCGCCGCCGCGTTGCCCTGTCCTGCCACAAATTCAGGCCACAACAGAATTTCAAGGTGGACGGGTATAAACCACACGTCTGCATAAATTCAGGTACTTGTGCACATTTTACATATTTCCCATTCTGAGTTTATGCATTGGGACAGCAGTTCCATACTTTCACATGATAGTGCTATTACCCTGAAATACATGTAAACCCGAAGGTAAAACCTATGAACGCAAAGGCAGGTTTCCAATGTATGAAAGTGGTTGGTGTAAATTCTGATAAGCCATGAAAAGGCTATGGCATATGTATGATGTATCACCTAACGCACCGCAAATGCACGAGAGGTCCCTGTAAAATGCCTGATAGACCCAAACATTGGCTTGGAGGCACCAAAATGCCTCATTCTGTAAACACCGGAGGCAGCATCTTCAGGAATTGTCCACTCCAGGGTAGCAAAACTTCTTGAACTCAATCTTGCAGGCCTTGACCACTTGAAACGTAATGACCAATCATCATCATCGTAGACAGGAACCCAATTGCTGTTACCATCCAGCTTCTCAACAAGTGCGAAGGTACCATCTGTAAGAACGTCATTCCTTGGGCAAGCTGAATAAAATGTAGCATTCACAGTACTACCCTTGTTGAACGTTGAGTTACCAGGAACATCTGAGCGGACATCCCCAAATTTGACACCAAGAGGAGTGGAGTCAAAAACAACACCAGGCAGAAGTCCAATTTGCTTGTTCAAGAGATCAGGAGGTTGGAAATTAGTTGGGACCTCTTTGTCTGCAACCATGGCTGTAGCAAGTTTCTGAAACTCTTGGATATAGGCACTCAAGGTGTGGGGACCATACAACGTTGATGCTCCCTGTGAAAAGGTATTCATTTCAACAAACGGTTCATGAGCCAATATGTATCCAGAATTCACTCAAGGGATCGTACAGAACATATTATTTGCCAGACGTTATGAAAATTTTGGGTAAAACAAATATCACATGGTCAACTTTGGAATATAAAAGCCAACTGATATAAAATTATCCAGAGTCCAATATAAAAAGACATGAATTTTGCACCCGTTTTGGCACTGAACAGAACAGATGTGGCTTAAACGTTTTCAGATATTGCACAAGACCACAAGGGGCATGTTCAAGATACGGTAATTTCAGCGGAGCCACACCCCCATGCAAACAAAAATGGTAGAGGACCCTGACAGGAAGGCCTATTATTCTGAGACTTCTATGTTGAGCAGGGGCGTGATAAATTTCAACAGCAAAAAGAATACTGAATGTAGACTATCAATATAAGTCTGGCAGATGGAGTACCAATTTAACCTACCGAAGGAAATACCAACTGGTCATAAATGTAAGTCTGGCAGATGAAGTATCAACTAAACCTAGCGATGCAGTTAAAAAATTATCTATATACAAAGCTACAAATGAACTGTGCAAAGGCTATGAAACATTAAGCTGTTTCACCTGTTTCATTTTAATATTTTGTTCTCAATGTAAAGAACAGATAATCCAAGACTGTACACACCTCATATCTTTGGATCTGGTACTCTTCAAAAGTTGTAATATACTGAGAGTAGGTGTTTGTTAGCCCCGCAAGAACAACATGAATATTTTTATTAAATTCAGCATTTCCAGTTGTAAGTACATTTTTCACAGCATCACGTAGCCGCCTGCCAGCCATCGTTGTGAATTCTGTACCAAAACATAACAGTAAACATTGCACAATGAGCATCGGATGTCAATTGTCATATAACAGTAAACTTTTAGCTTGACAGTAAATCAGTAATTCTAGGGGTGAAGAATTTGAATGTACCTCCAGGAACACACAAGATAACCAGCTGGCCAATTCTTATCATTTGAATTGGAAGTATTGCAGGCTGCATAAGACTACAGAAGTCAGTACAGGACCCGCAAACTTTTTTTTGTAAATTCATTAAGTAGTTTAGTTATAGATTTTGCTTCCAAATTGACATGTCATGGAGCTTACTCATGACAGGTGTCAGGTGGTCTACAGTTCGTAAGTGGCAGCTCATTTGATGTCATCACCTCTAGCACATAAAAATCATGCTAGCCATAAATATCACAATACTGGCTATGATTTAAGCTCTGAAAGTTACTGATTCTGAAAGGGCATTTGCCAGTGACCAATATTACTAAGAATTATATGCAATATCAGCCTATGCGGTACTGATTTCATGCAGCAACATTTGTGCCTTAATGATGATGACCTTGGACCTTGCTATCAAAATGTCAAGTGAACCAGGGTATTTCCAGAGAAAGGTACTACACATGCCTGTATATGATTATTATTAATAATAATAAAGAAGTCATACCGCCCAATCATATGGTTCCTTCATTTCACCGGTGTCTAGCAATATTGGTTTTGGAGCTTGACACTCAACTTGCTCCTTCCCTGGTGTCTTTAGTAAGTTCCTTACTAACTTCCAGAAAGGGTTTCCCTGTAAAAGATGGTATAAACCAGTGAATAGCATGTAAGACAAATTTGTGAACCTAGCATGTAATTGAGATGTACAACCTTGACATCTCCTTGGCTGAAATCAAAAGCTCCAGGACCATCTGTGGTTCCAGCAGCAAAAGCAAAACCCATGGCTGCTGGGCATGTTTTCACGGTCTGCTGACCACCCGCACTTGTAGAAACTTTAACTTCAAGTTGTGAGAAATCTAAATAAGTGTGCCTATAGTCGATTTTTCCTTGTATTTCTTCAGAAGCTGAATTAAAGAGATCTACAGCCTTGAGAAATTGTCTATTCCCAATAATGCGGGTACTTTCGAACTCGTCAGGGTATCTGCAAGGCAGCAACAGAAAGCCTCATTTATAACAATTTCTATCAGATGTGCAAGAAAGGCCAATTAAAATTTTCAGGCATGGTGGGTACCCTGGGCCTCGTCCATAGCAAAGTTCATTCTTCCCATTACATGTGCTGTGGTTGAAGTCACAGGGAAGATTGGTGTCTATGCAAAAAGTTCCAAGGACATTTGGACTAACATCTCCACAATTGGACTGGCAAAATGCAGAAACAAATTTAGGTTTGTTTTGTTGAGGACTTCTAATGCGCTTAGTGATACTTGAACCTGCCAACCGCCTGCCACCAGAGGCCTCATAGGATGATGCCAACTGTATTAAGTCATCAGCTGAACAGCAATCGAAGAAAAGAAAAGTTCAGGCATGACCTAACATGTTTCATCAATATATTGTGTGAACAGCACAAGGAGCATGGAGCATACTTATCCCATTTGGTTCTGGAATTATAGTAGAAACTCTTCGCGGAATTCCAGATGTCCTGTGCAAAGTTCCCAAATCATCAGAATTTGCATGAGCTGACTGTTTGGGGAAGCCATTTTGTTCAGACCAGTCTTCCATGAAGCGTGCAGCAGCTCCTTTGTTATCACCACTTATCAAAGAATTTGTACGGCTCATTGATGTTCCATGAGTTGCAAACCAATTGAAACTTCCAACTGGACCCAGATCATCATCTACAAACTTGATGAGGGTCATTTCTTTGTCAACATTATACTGATATTTACTTCTCTCTTCAGCAGGGTTATTTAGGTATGCGCTTGGGCTGCGATTCACACCAGCATCAAGGAGGTCACCTGAAAATCAAGTATCAAATATTTTTAAAAGAACCACTGCAGTAACAAATCTATGTCAGTAAGCACCATATGGGGAACACAGGTGCACAACATAGGTAGTGGGCCAGGGCCGCTAGGCTCAGCCCACGTAAACAGTACCCACGGTACTGTAGCAATAATTAGGGATTTGATATTTTAAAAGGTAAGATTAGATTAGATTAGACTGAGTCCTTAAAATGTAATATTAGATAGGAAGATATTGGTTTTAGTTAGGAATTAGATATAGAGATTAGATTGATTTCCATAATAGAAATTATTTATTTAGATGTCATCATGTCAAGTTAGTCCTCCTTATGTAAAGGAATCTCATGTACTCAATTGAAGATGAATGAAGAAAGAATTAGTCTAATCTTTGTCACGAATCAAATCCATGATGGGATAAACACCGTCGAGAGGTTAGCCAGGCAGCGACGGCTGCTAGAGATAAGAGGTAGACTTAGGTTAGGGTGGGGAGAAGAACATTAGGATGAGAGATTAGACTAATTCTTTCTTCATTGGTTGATTGATTCCTGATGAATACCGCCCTATTTATAGAGCCTACAAGACTTTATTTCTTTAACTAACTCTAATCTAATCTGCAATTTCAAAAAAATAACTAATCTAATATTTAATCACCATTGCTACAGTACCCACGGGTACTGTTCATGCTACAGTACCACGCGGTGTTGTTCACGTGGTGGGGGTTGGGCTGGCCTGGCGGTCTAGCCCACTACCTATGACAATCTCTCATCCAATTCTCTATTCCTCATTCCAATATTTTTCTCTCCAACATAAGTCTATCTCTCATCCCTAGCAGCCAATCCCAACGGTGTTTATCCCGTCATGGGTTCAACCCATGACACATATATCCAAAATCAGGCTTCAAGGCATTTATTGATATAAAGCTTTCTGAATGATCCGAAAGAAACAACCAGAATTCAAGTAACAACATTTGAAGGCCTTCTTGAAACAAAATGAAACAGCAATAAATCTGAGATTAAAGATATCACAAATAACACCAAACAGGTGTGTTTTAATTAAATAGCTGAGAAATTAGCTCGAAAGGAGATTTAGGAAAAACTGACTAGACAACAATATGAGCAATTTCATACCTTTATTCACAAATATTTTCCCAGGATGGAGGTTGTTATGAGCTTCAACAATGCTTTGCTCGATGCCATCAACAATTACATCAAATGATTGCCGAACAAAACCAAGAGACGTGACAATATAAACTACATACTGCAGATAACCTCCAGGTCCAGCATGAGTGTGGATGCCACTAATAGCTACATTATTCTCATTATAAAGATCACCATACCTGCATATTTGAGAATTCATGCTGTTACTGGGCAGACTGTTGTGTGCATGGGCTCTAAGGGTCTGAAGATTGGCTAGAAGCATTGGGAAGAGATAGAGACCCCATGCCGTAAGTCAAGGCTTCCAGGTCAGTTGGAGGAAATAGAAACTAGAAATCCGGTTTATTTCTTTTTGTTTAATCAATAGGAGATCCAATACCACCCTCATATAGATGGATGGTTGGCAGGTTGGCATATGAGAAATGCATACAGCCAAGTAGCACACCAACTTAAGAGATAGCGTTCCAACAAAGTGACTTGAATAATCGTTGAAACATGAGCGTGCTACAACAGACAAGCAACATGATTACATGAGCACCTTAACTACAGCACTGTTAGCACCAGCCCACATGATGGTGTGTTACAATGCCTTGCTGGGCTGTGGAATCTAACAGAATTAAACCAGATCATATTATGAATGTGAGTGCATCTGGGCAACTCTATGTTTGTGCAACGTGCATGGCAAAATGGGCCGAGGATTTTCAGAGGCAGTGCCTCACTTGAGTAATCTTTGAAAACAGTAAGAAGGCAATCAGTTAAAGATGGTTAGAAAACATAAGTAAATATTGGTGGGTAACTGGACAGTGAGTCTGATATTTTTGTAAGTATACCCTGCACGTAGAATGGCTGACGGATCATTTTATACACAATTTATAAGTGCACATCACACATAAGTTTGCAACAAACATGTGAGCATTTTCTGACGATAAAGATGCAAGGGATGTTAACTCTTACCTTGCTTTTAGCCTTTCGATCACTTTTATAGTAACAATCTGTGATGCCATACAAGCATCAAGATTGACAAACACAACACGCTTTCCATTAGGCTCAGCAACAATAAACACGCGTGACTTCAGCCTGAAGTGAATTCCAGACGCAATCTGCTCAGTATTTGCATATCCCATCATGTTAACATCTGCTGCAGGTCCTGTTATGTCAAAGCTCCCCATACCGACCATATACGGCGAGGCTGAGAGTGCCAGGCTGCAATTCTGAAGAACAAGAACTAGAAGAAGCCATGACCATACCCTGGATGAACCAGAACCACAGACTTGGTAGCGCAAGCAAGCTGAAGCCTCCATTAGGAACCAGTGAATGGACTTGTTAATCAACTCATGTAAGTCCAAAATGTCAAATTTACTAGACACTGCAAAACAAAACAAAGTCTGTAAGAAGATCCACATAACCTTATAGCATAATGGATTAATGAGGAATTACTAGGTGTATCACCCAGGCAGGTTAAGAAACGAAAACAATGCATTTTTTCTGAAGAACAGTAACTGTGGCTACACTGTTTCATCGTATCCCTCTTCATAAACACAGTATAACACAGAAGAGCTAATTTTCACCAGACATGGGTGCTGAAATGGAACTCCATAAGTTTCAGGGTTTCACCAAACCTCTTGAGCATTTAGAAATTTGGATTGCTGGGCAGAAGGACTCGGCCTTATCAGGACACCTGGACAGGACACAATCACACAAGACTACAAGAGTACGCCGGACATGCAGATGCGGCAGATCGTATTACAATTATACATCATTTGGGTCTAAGCACACACGCCCCCACACTTGAAATTAGCTCCCGAAGCACAAACAGCACACCCCTCAGTCAGTACCTCAGATCAGGAAAACGGAGAGAACCCACCCAGCCATTCGCCGCGGCGCAGTATCCATCACCGACAAGCAACCCCGCACCGACCAGACCACATCGAATTCCACACGAAACACCACAACGAAGCAGCAAGGCCAGCCATCCTCTCACCAAACAAGCAACAGTGCACCCTAAACAGTCTTACACAGTCTACAAGCTAAGCCAAACGGCCGTCTCACCGAAGCACGCCACCAATTGCGCACAAACCGTAACATAATCGGGTGACGAATATAGGAATCAAGAACACGCCCAATTTGCAGCAAAAATGGGGCGGGGAGGGGAGGGAAGGGATCGAGAGAGCGGCGCGGCCTGGTCGGAAGAGAGAGAGAGAGAGGAGGGGGAGGCTAGAGGAAGCAAACTCACCGGCGAAGGGGTGAATCCCACTCGACCACTCCCCCCGAGTAATTCAGAAGCCGCGGCACCCACAGCTCGCCCCCGCCGCCACTTAAGCCGGCACCGGGCGCAGACGCGACCCGCTGGAACTTCCGAGAGCAGGGCGCCTCGTGGTTGCAATAGCCACTTGGGTCTAGTCTACCAGATGTCAAATCCGACGAGGGGTAGCCGAGCCGAGGATGGGGGCAGTTGAGAGTGGAGATAGGAGCGAACTGGCGAAGGCGGCCACGACGGGGACAGAGACTGACAAGGCGAGGCGTCCAAGGCACGGCTTGGAAAAGGAAAGAGGCCCGACGGCCGCGGGATGGTGGGGACTCCCGGAGAAAGTGCGGCCTCGTAGGCCGCGGCCGCGGTGGCGTACGTGGATGCGTGCGCGCGCCGGCGTGGCGTTCGTTGGAGGCGGTAGGGTCGACTGGTCGAGTAGCCAAATTCCAAAAGTGGGGGAGACGAAGAGAGGACGAGGGGGTAGCTGCTTGCTCTATCGAACGGCTGTTGGGTGGCTGCCCGTCGGATCGGACGGACAAAACCGCCGTCCGGTACACTCGTTTATTGCGAGAGATTCCATAATTTGAGACTCTCGAGGAAAGAGGTTTCGCATTTTTACTAATATAGGTAATCGTATATATCAGTTTTAAAAATATTATTATAATCAAAGTAAATATCTTAAAAGTGACAAATGATTAATTTTTCCGTATTTTATGCAGTGTCGTCTTATTTTTTTTTTAGCCTAAATCAGCAGGTCTTGGGCTTTGTGCATGGAACTTTTGCTAAAAAAATTATTAAAAAACTCGGCAACCAGTGGCAATTCAGAAATTCCGGTGATAAACAATTATAAAAAAACAATAGATACCCAAGAATACAGAGAAAAATCATACTCCGTATTTCTTTATTCCGGATATGTCTTTGTAACAAAGAGAGAGTCCAATTTAAAAGTAAAACCTATAAAAAAGTATGATCTTAACTAAATAATTTCTTACAGAAAAAACAAGACCCATGTTTTCATTCATGTTACTGGTACCATACATGTATCTCTCCGATTTTCCTAATAAAAAACACACGACCAACCATCCGTTAGTTATGGTTCTGACGCGTGATCCTTACAACTTGCGATATCCGCTGTTTTTTAACGACAACATGCTTTAGTTAAGTAGTGGCAATTTGGCGTGATCTTTCAGACAGACAGGCGACAATTATATGCACGGGATTAGGAGGATACTCTTGGATCTGTGATTAGATTAGTGGGTAGGACCTTCTGTTCGTGACAATTATATACATGGGATTAGGATACTCGTCGACGTGTGCATGTAGATGGCCGCAGAGCGGACAGATTTTGCTCATCATTTGAGGATGTTATCGTGACTCGTTGGACGGCGTCGTCTATGCTACGACGAAAGTGATCGGGTGTTGTAGTGTGTCATTACTCCCATGACGCATCTGTCCGTGCTCATTCTTGTACGCCACCCAGACGTGCTCAGGTAGTACGAGCACGACTCCTTGATGTGTGCTTGTTCTATGTAGCTGCCTGAACTGTTGCAGATAGCCAAATGTGTCGGATACGAGCACAAGGGCCCCCCTAACTCTCGTGTTGATCGAATCTTCAATCACACACTTGCCCTTTGGCGTTTTGGTAAGAGGCGCGCTAATCATCTGGAGGAAGCAACATGTTTTATGCTGCATGCAGTGCTTATCGCATCGTTTGCTTGCTCACTTTAGTTTATTGGATCTCCCAAGCATGTGATGCAAGGTTGGCCGATGCAGATCTTGTTTGTTTCGCTTCGCGGTAAGCTGGTCACTTCCACACGAGACCGACATCTATCCTCACAAAAACTCAGAATCACGTATGTCGCCTCAAGCACAAAAACAGCAACAAGTCTGGGAAGTGTTTTTTTACCTTTTAAGGGATGTCTCATGTCTCCTAGTTTTTGCATGCAATCTCTTAAAAAGTCCACAGAAGAATCAAATAAGAATGCGATAAGTTTTACATTGCAGAAATCAGGGAGGTAGAGCGTCCCTATCCGGTTTGCTGCTATTAAGGAAGAGAAGGAACGATAGGGGCGACCGGTAGACAGGACTGGAGTTGGTTTTCGTGTAGTTATCTTTCTCCAACCGTTTTACTATTCTAGAGTGATGAGAGGAAACCTCGTTAGAGGTTTTATATGGCTATGACTTGTGTTGAGTGTGTTCATCTTCTACTATGATGAGAGCTGATCTGTTCCGTTCTTTCCAAACACGTGAGCATCTCTGTATAGAAAAATAGAAAAAACTATTCTTGATATACAAACAGTGCAAGAGATCTGAAGGAATTTTTGGTCGGCATTTCTCTTCTCCAAATGGCCTATAGAAAAGCTTCCTGTATGAATTGAATCCTCCAGAATTCAGGGGTTTTTCATCTGTTCATACTTGACGGTGCCGATGAATCGGTAATACGGCAACTCAGATCGGCCATGAAGATTCAAGAGGGCAAAAACATTTCTCTAGACGGGGCAAGAATGTTTTGGTGGTCGCCACGGAAAGAGCAACGGGGCGTTCTGTTCTGGAGTACAGTGGAAATGGAGCTGACGCGTTCTGCAACTGCAAGGCTAGAAAGCCAGAGCTCAGAACTCAGAAGAGTCGGGAGACAATTTGCAGAAGGCCCAAAAATCTGTTTGAAGTTCGACGACGCGATCCGTTTCAAGACCCATTGTGTACTGGACCGGTCAGTGAAATGCTACAAAGAGTTTCTTCGTGTTCATCGATACTGTCTCATTGTGTCTGTGTCAAACTCAACAGAAATACAGAATCAAGGCCATAATCCGCAACATCTGTTATTTCAGAAACAGTTCGGCCCAGAATTCAGAGATCATTATGCGAGCATCTTTTTTCCCTCGCAGATTTGTTCACCCGCTTCGCTGCACAATAAGCATAAATCCCCCGGGTTGCAGATTTGTTCTACAAAGGGTCCAGCACGAGCACCAGCTCCAGCAATTTTTACGATTTAAATCCTTTATAATATTTTTTACAAATAAAATTTTAAAAAACTTATCCTAAAACTAAACTCGAAATTTAGCATCATCGACCTCAGCGTCATATACACACCGGGCTAACCTCTGTTTACCTGACATTCAGTTCTGACGTGGAGCTGGCAGTGGAGGTCAGTTTCCGATGAGGCTTAGGGCGCTTGTTTCTGTTACTACTGAAAAGTTATGGAAAATGTAAAATTTACAATCTAGTTTTGAATATTTATTAAGATTTTTTTGTTCTTTTTTCTAAAAAATTATACAAGAAATGTGATACTCTCCGATACTTTCCTTAAGTATTATAAAATTTTGTGGTCGTAGAACCTTTACAACATTAATATAAAAGTCTTACCCTAAATTATTTCCTGTTACAAATAGGTAAAAAAAGTATCTCCTTTTTATTTTAAACAGAAAAAACACACTTGAAACTTTCTAGCTCAGATGAGTAGTTATACAAATTTATGAGTCGTTTTCATGACATTTCAGATTTCACCTCTGAATAATTAAGCCCAATCTCCATCACTCGCAAGCCTGATGCCGTTTTTTAGGCTTGTGTCTAACCTTGTAGCTAGTAATCACGATCGTGTACAGGAAAAAAATGATTACCTCTTCCTTAATTTCTGTCTCCCTCGCGCACTCTCTCCCTATCTACGACAGGTCAGCGCGAGTATAATTAGTCAACGAGATATAGCTTCGCGATAATTGGACAGCTCAATTAATTGTGGCCATGAGCATGAGTTTTGAGGCTGTGACATTGTGATCAATCACTCGTTTTCCCTACCAAGGTTTCTCGATTATTCTCGACGGATAAATGGATACACGTATCTGAAGTCGAAAAAAGAGCACTGTTGTTTGATGCAACTTTGAGGAATACCGATGTTCAGAACTGACATTAGTTGCATTTAAAGCACAACAATTTTATTTTACTCACTCCGAAAAAGGTGCGTGTATTTGAAAAGGTAATTTTTTATTTTCAACTGACATAATTAAGTTAAAATAATATATTTTTATTGGTGATATAATTAAATTTGTATATAAAAACATTTTCTGTGATATATATTTTATAGTTGTTGATAATATATTACGAAATAAATTAATATTTAATGTTTAACGAAGACAATGTTATGTTCTCGCACATATGGAGTAAATAAACTTTAGTTCAACACCATGATAGCTTACGTATATACAGTACATTAAAAGTCTACGTTCGCTAGATTTAAAGTTTGTATGGTAAAATAAAACAACTTAGACTTTTAATTTTAGTCAAAACAAAAATCATATTACTCAACTAAATAATTTTAATGCACATATATATACATAGCTAAATTTGACCACCTAAAAAAGAATTCTATATCTAATCTAAAGTATGCCAAACAGTTTGAAAGCTATGTCATGCTACAAGAGTATTACCGACTCGACCTCCAGAAATTTGAAAGCCACATAACGCAGTGACAGGCTGACAGCGTCTCGCTATCTTCCCTAATCACGGTCCAAACAAGGGCATTAAACACAAAGCGTCCACCTTCTTAAAGCTTAACAATCAATGAAGCCCAAATGATTTGCGAAATTTCCTGTCTTACCGGCAACATAAACAAAACAACCGGGGAGACGACTTGATCCACACAAAAGAAAAATAAAAAGAAAACAAAGGAAAAGCCGAAGAAAAGAGAAAATAAAATGCACAGCGTCGGCCCGGCCTCTTCCGGATCGAACTCTCTAGAAGGCCCCCCCCCCCCAATCCGATTTCACATTTCGACTCTTCCTCAAAGTCTTCGTCTGGTCTCCTCGCCGCAGCCGCGAAGCCGGCCATGGCCACCGCCGCAGCAGCGTTGGATCTGGAGAGCAAGGCCAAGGCTGCCTTCGTCGACGACGACTTCGAGCTGGCCGCGGAGCTCTACACGCAGGCCATCGACGCCGCCCCCGCCACCGCCGAGCTCTACGCCGACCGCGCCCAGGCGCACATCAAGCTGGGCAGCTACACTGGTAGCGCCTCTCTCCCCCGTCGCCCCTCACCATCTCAACTCGATCCCCCTTCCATCGATTCGTTTCCTCTGTGCGGTGGTCGTGGAGGTGTGCGGTAATTTGGCGCGTGGATGTAGATGGAACCGTCAGGTGCGGGGGTGATTTTGACTTTTGAGATGCCATTGTGCGGTTTGGGGCGTTTGATTATAATGTTTTTTGCGCCGTGGGCGAAGCTACGCGATTGCGAGATAGGGTTTGGGAGGTCAAACAATGTTTAGGCCTGTCAGTCATGGCTTCTCGTTGTTGTTCGAGCAATTCGTGCGCGCGTCTGGAAGCGCTGCGTGATTCGAAGAGGATCTCAGATGTAGGTAGTGAAACGGGCAAATAAGGTAGATTACTGACGAAAAATTACTAATATAAGGGGATATGGAAGGCAAGGAGAGAGCATAGCCGCATTATGGTTGGCACTTTGCTAGTCAAATTGGTTGCTTGTTTACCTCATGGTATTGTCTATGACAAAGTAGTTGTGGTTATAGCCTTATAGGTAGGTGTTATGGAAAACAGTTGACAATCCGTGATCCAAGATGGCTGAATTTCTCCTTTTTTACTATGTCCAAATTGATGTGCATAGTGGTCATCAGTATACCCTGCCTAACAAGTAACAACTTCTATCCAACAATATTGATACCTGGCATTTGATGAAACTCGCTTTGTCTTGCTATTTACAGCATAAAGATAGAGCAAACAAATTGCATATATAATTATATATATCCTTCAACATTGGAAAGTAACTCTATTCTTAATTTACATTCTAGAACAACACGTAGCAGCACAGGACAACTGTTGAAGGGTTTGTACCTGTTAGTGGTTTTCCGCTGTCCCTTGTTGTTAATGCCCAACTAAATCTCTAAAATGTAGCACTCCTGCTTGTTTGTTGATTACTGTTTTCTGTCTGCTATCACAATAACGAATTAATAGAAGTCTGTTGATGCTAAAATGACATCCATTCAGCAACTTGCAAACTTGCAAAGGGAAAAAACCTGGATTGTCATCTCATATTAATTTTTAATGGCTGCACATTTGTTTGCCCACTGTGTCTGAAATGTTACAAATTTTAGTGCCAAACCAGAGCATTAATCAATTAATCATCCTTATGTCACGGGTGTTGAGTAGCGGAACATGAGGTAGTGAGCAGAGGGCGTAGCCGTGGCTGACGGGAGGGCGAGGGCGTGCTGTCCCTCGCCTCCCTGCGCCGTGATGACTAGGTGTAGATTAGATTAATTCATTCTTCATTCATTGATTGATTCCTGATGAATACTGCCCTATTTATAGAGCCTACAAGACTTATCTCTTTAACTAACTCTAATCTAATCTGGAATAACTAATCTAGATATAACCTAACTTTTGCTACAATACCGTGCGGGTACTATAGCGTGAACAGTATCCGCGCGGTACTGTTCGCGTGGCTAGGCTTGGCAGCCCTGGCCCAGCCCACTACTATGACACTATATCCCCCTTTTGAGCAGCTCGTCCTCGAGCCGTAGGATGACCTCTAACCTAACTCAACGTCTAACATAAATAAGACTAAAGCCTTTTACATCTCGGCTTACTATGTTATTCTAAACTAAAAGGAATTGTACTCCTAATTCGAGGTGGACCCCATCCCATACCTCATAGAGAAAGGACAACTCCAAGCCAAGTCTGATTCAGAGCATGAACCTCCTGGACTTTCTCATAATTAGAGGCTTGCAATGCCTGTACCTTATTCGATAGACCGTCCAGGCATTTAGGCAAGGACCCTAGCGCTGAAAATCACCGGGACAACGACTCCACCTGAGCAGTCAAAGAAGCCAAGGCCTTGACGCCGTCATCTAGTGCAGAAGATGGTGACGCCATGGATGGGGAAGAACCCGAGCAATCTAAAGATTGTGGCAGTAGCCCTCGCAACAGTGTCTTGACTCCCGATTTGCAGCAGCACGATGGTGGTGGCCCTGCAGCTGCTCGGCAGCGGTAGTCCATGCATCGGCGGCTTTGGCGAAGCGGCAACAGGTAGAGTAGCTGGCTGCGCCTCGATATTGCCGGCGTGAGGTATGCAGGAGGCCACGATCTCGCCCGAGCCACGTTCTAGGCGGTTGTGTTGAATGTAGAGAGGGAATAATAGATTGTGGATGTGGATATATTGCATTGAGCCTCGGGAGCCGGTATATATAGGAGTACATGAGCGAAGATAAGGTAGGTGATCTACAAATAAGGAAGAACTAAATATAATTTAATCCTGTCTAATATCATCCCTATTACCATATACTCGAACTTACCATATATACACATATCATATACTTAACATTCCCCCGTAGTCCAAGCATGAGCAAACCGGACGCTTAGACTGGAGAAGATACCGACAAGATTGCTCAATGATGATAGCTCTTTATGCCATAGTTGAGGTAGCCAAAAGACGATGGACCCGAAAAAACTGTGGTCGAGGTAGCAGCATAAGGTAGCCATGGTCGATGTAGCCGAAGAAGTCGGGATGCCGATGACGAGGTAGCCTGAAGCCACGGGCGCATAGAGAGACGTCGTGAAGTGGTCGTGCATGTGGGATGGTGCCGACGAACCAAGATAAGACGAAGACGGTGACGCTATTGTGGCAGACGTTGAGGAAGAATACGCCGAAGAGCTGATGCCGTTGAAGCCATCGAGGACGAGACGTACATTTGGTTTGCCAGACCTAAAGACGAATTGAGATGAACGTGCACAACGGTGTTGTCAATACCGTATGAGCGAGAGAAGGGACCACTGAACCTTGTGCCATTGTTGAAGGGGATCAGCAGAGAAGGCCTCTGAGACGATCACGGTGCAAAGCGGCATAGACGGAGAAGGGCTGATGTAGCTCGCTGTTGTCGGAGAAGACAGAAGTAGTCGAGGAAGATACGACGACGCTGGCAACATGGTGGAGTGGACGAAGACGAATAAAGCTGAGGTAGAAGTTGCTGGACCAATGGCCTAGAGTGGCGACAATGGACCAATGGTGATGCTCGAAGTAGACGAAGAAGAACCCGAGTGGTTGATGATGACCGAAGCGGCGGTCAAGATGACGAGAGCGATGACGTTACGGCTCGAGAAAGCCACACACAATAGCAGCTCATGTCGATGCAGCAGTTGAAGATCCACGAGTAACAACACTGTGGCCCGATGAGGCGACACAGTGGAGGTCCAAAGCTTGATGGTGTGATGCGCGTAGTCGAAGATGATCCATTCTGGAGAGGTCGGCGCTCGTTCGGGTGATCAGGCCGAAGGTACGTAGAACAATCGGAGAAATCAACGATGCGCGAAGTCGACGATCAACGGTGGGCGACGCAAACTGATCTCTGATCGGGAAAAAATAGCAACATCAAACAGTAAAGCATGTAGCCGCAATGGCCGGCGGCGCAGCCTACCAGATCCCGAGCGGCAGCGAAAGGGGGTGTGCGTGGACAGGAGACGTGCACACGGAGCCCCGAGCGGCGGCAGAAGTGGACATGCGCAGGCAGGAGACATGCCCACGGAGCGAGATGTCGTCGATGCTGTTGGTGGAAAGGTGTGCACGCACAACAGCAGCGTGATCTGGCCGGGCTGCTTCCAGCTGCCTCCTCGACTTCTTTGACCGCCAGCATGTCACCAGCAAGTATGGCCTTAGCCACCAGATCCATATATAGCCATCATTGATTCCACCAGGAGGTTTGCATGCACATGCATGTACGTGCATACATGGAGTGCATGCTATTGTGTGGCTTGGATGGATCTGGTTGCCTGCTATTGCTTCGACGATGCCAATGATGCTAAGAAAATCAGACGAGGACGACGATGTCCGCCCCCGAGAGGATCGAAATCTACTCCCAGGGGCGAGCGGTGGCGGAAGCGTGAACGACGCGACTAGATCACTTGCTCTGATACCATGTTGAATTGTAGAGAGGGAATAATAGATTGTGGATGTGGATATATTGCATTGAGCCTCGGGGGCTAGTATATATAGGAGTACATGAGCGGAGATAAGGTAGGTAATCTATAAATAAGGAAAAACTAAATATAATATAATCCCGTCTAATATCATTCCTATTACTATATACTTGAACCTATCATATATACACATACCATATACTCTAACAGGTTGACTAGGTAGTAGAGGACGATGGTGTAGGCCCGTTGTTGTAGAACGTCGTCGAGCCTTCGATTGGTGTGCTGGATCATCTTGTGTAACTTCCGCTGTTCAAGCAGGATCTTCTTCAGCAAATCCTCCATCGAGGCCGCCATGGGTGTAGAACCATCGGCCATCGGAGCTAGGCGGCGGAAGTGGCCAAGAAAAGTGGTCTCTGATACCAAGTTGTCACGAGCGTTGAGTAGCGGGACGTGAGGGTAGCGAGCGACGAGCGTAGCCATGGCAGACGGGAGGGCGAGGGCGTGCTGTCCCTCGCCTCCCTGGCGCCGTGATGGCTGGGAGTAGATTAGATTAATTCTCTCTTCATTGATTGATTGATTCCTGATGAATACCGCCCTATTTATAGAGCCTATAAGACTTATCTCTTTAACTAACTCTAATCTAATCTAGATATAAGTTAACTTTGCTACCTATGACATTTATCAGTACCGCGCGGCACTGTTCAGGCCTGGCCCAGCCCACTACCTATGACATTTATCAGTTGAGATCTATCTATAAATTGTTTTGTGAATTATCAGGCTGTTGTATATATTAGAAGACATTGTAAGCTCAGTGACTTAATTATATGTTCATTTAATGCAGTTGCTTGTAATTAGAATGTTTCATATTAAAGCAACATATTGCACTTTGTTTTGCAGAGGCTGTAGCTGATGCCAACAAAGCAATTGAGCTCAATCCTTCGATGCATAAAGCATACCTTCGTAAAGGGTTGATCTTGCCTACATTGTTTAGTGTTATGAAAATAGGACTAGGTACATTCATTTATTTGAATATTTGTAATAACTGATAAACAATTGGTCTTCAGTGCTGCTTGCATCAAGCTTGAGGAGTATCAAACTGCAAAAGCTGCTCTTGAATTGGGCTTTTCTTTTGCATCTGGTGACTCGAGGTTTACTCGTCTAATGAAGGAATGTGATGAGCGCATTGCTGGTGAGCAGCCCTTTGAAATCGTTTATTGGTTAATACATTGTAAAATAGTGTTCTTTTTTATCTTGGGACATACCAATATGTTAGACAA
The DNA here is from genome assembly GCA_000418225.1 of Zizania latifolia. Taxonomy (NCBI): domain Eukaryota; kingdom Viridiplantae; phylum Streptophyta; class Magnoliopsida; order Poales; family Poaceae; genus Zizania; species Zizania latifolia. The sequence goes on from KE370885.1 coordinate 1,629,891, forward strand.
GATATCATGTGCATTTGCACACATATTCTTCTTCTGTGGCAACTACTCACATCAGTCCTGTAAATATAAAGACATCCCCACCTTTCTCTCTCATACTATTGTTGATGCTGTCTATCTCTTTTTCAGAGGAGGCTAGCCAGGCACCTGTGAAGAAGGTTGAGGTTGGACCAGCTACCCCTTCTGTGGCTTCTCCTGTTGAGGAAAAGGATAAGGATGATGGTGCAAGCATGGGGGATACACAAACAACAGTAGAAGTGCCAACCAAGCCAAAGTACAGGTACTCAGTGCACAAATCCTTTAATATTGTGCTCATTTTCCTGATACACTTTCTTTTTCTAGTATCAACTTTTCTAAACCGAGAGATACACATTTTTATTTGAAAACAACCTGACTGGATCCATTGGAATATATGAATATACCACTTTATATCTTAGACACTAACATATACTGGAAACACCCTTGCATTGCAGGCATGACTACTATAACAGTGCTACAGAAGTAGTACTAACAATTTTTGCAAAGGGTGTTTCAGCTGATAATGTAGTTGTTGATTTTGGTGAACAGATGGTATGTTACCCTTACTTTAGATAGTTGCAAATCATCTCTATTTACTTTACTGTGTTTACTAATTAAACCTGCCATTTTAGTTAAGTGTGTCTATTGAAGTCCCTGGAGAGGAGCCATACCATTTTCAGCCTCGGCTGTTTTCTAAGGTACCCCCTCTCTGTACAACCAGGATTGTTTGTGTTCTTACATAAACTGGAATACATATTGTATTGTGTTTTCGCTATTGACTTGTATTTTTTAGCATTTTTAAGTGAGATGAGCTTCCAAACCAAAGTAAACAAATGAATCTGCTACTGGGCTATATATTTTTCTTCAGTTGTGTTGTCATTGATCCACAGTCCATTAACATTCTGCAAGACACTTCCTTTTGTTGATTCATCTGTGCATCTGTTTGTTATTATCTCACTACACAACGAACATCATTCGTCTGTGCGCTTATTACTTTTGTTGATTCTTGACTATCAGATTATCCCAGAGAAGAGCAAATACCAAGTATTATCCACAAAGGTGGAAATACGACTGGCAAAAGCTGAGCAGGTTTCGTGGACATCACTTGATTACAAAGGAAAACCGAAGGCAGTTCCACAAAAGATTGTTTCACCAGGTAAGAAACTAAGCTTCAAAAAATATTGCCATGTTACTATGGATGTAAAAATAGTGGTGTAATTTACTGTTGATTTACTTGTGTTATTGAACTATTTTGTGTAGCTTCATATGGGGTTCCCTCATATTTGTATTTTGCTGGATATAATTATTTACTGCTTTATCCTAGTAGTTGGTGAGCTGATTTACAGCTATGGAAAAAAATACTTTTTGGTCAGTTGATAGCTATGTTTTCCAGTTACGTGGTATTAGTGATAAATAATTTATGTTGATAGTAATGCACTTGCAGTATTGTTGCTATGGTGGTACTTCGTTGAATAGGCTATGTGCTGCATTGCTCATGTCGGTCTGGTTAGTTCCAATTTGATGGTTCCTGTGCTTGTTGAACTCATTAATGTGATAATGTCACTGAAAATTGATATAGGTGATAGGTCATCAAATTTAAGTGAGAAAAAGGAAGAGAATTCTGAGTGGGCCAGGCTTTTTCTCACCAACATCTTGTTGAGGTTGACAGATGGTTTACTGCTGATTGCTGAAGCAGCTGTACATGGCTGACAATTTTATTTTGATGGACTATGTTATGGATAGAGTCCAGGGCGCCAGGAGAGTCCAGGAGGAGTCAGGCGCATAGAGTCCTAATCCAACCCGAGTCCTAGCTGATACCGGATTAGCTACAGGGTGGACTCGGCTGGGCCTTAAGCTGTCCGGTTCAGTAATAGAGTTCTTAATAAATTAGCAGTTAGCAGATTAAATTAGGAATCTGTCTAGTATACCTTTTAGAGTCTTTTAGCAAATCAGAGTCAGAGTAGGTTTAGGAGTTTATCAGGTTATATATAGGGCACTAGTTTGTACCAGGAAAACTTAAGTAAATAAAGTTATCTGCTTCCTTCCTATTCTGCTTAAGCCGGCCAACAAAGTCTTGCCGTGTCTATCTATCAAGCGACGAGAGAGGAACAGCCTCGAGTTGTGCGGCAAGAGGGGAACAACCTCGAGCCATGGCTACCCATCATTATTGGCTAGCAGTTCGGGTTCTACGGTTGTGTTGAATTGTAATTGTTTCATCTCTGTTGCTGATAGAATCCCTTTCTTTTATTGTTCCTGTAGCTACATCAGCTCAGAGGCCATCGTACCCTTCATCAAAGTCCAAGAAAGACTGGGATAAGTTGGAAGCTGAAGTCAAGAAGGCGGTTTGTGCACTGCACACAATTCCAACTTTTCACTACGCTTGTCGAGGTTCTTTGGTGGTAATTGGTAGTTATTGAGTTGCCATGATTTTGAATTTATAACAGGAGAAGGAGGAAAAACTCGATGGTGATGCGGCATTGAATAAATTCTTCCGTGACATTTACGGTGATGCTGATGAAGACATGAGAAGAGCCATGATGAAGTCATTTGTATGCGATCTTTCTTTACCATAATTTGTGAAATATTTATAACTAGTGACCTAGCTGACACAATTTTCTTTAGTTGAGTTTGTACATAACGTAGTTTGTTTGCAGGTTGAATCCAATGGTACCGTTCTCTCAACAAATTGGAAAGATGTTGGTTCAAAGAAGATTGAAGGAAGCCCTCCCGATGGAATGGAGCTGAAGAAGTGGGAGTATTAAGATCTCGGGTTGTCCATGTTGTAAATCCTGATCGTTGAGTCATGACTTGGCCGCAAGTCATTGTCAGGTTGGATTTTGTGCGGTGCTCATCACTGTGTTTCCGTATTGTTTGTCCGAGTACTTTATCCTAGTTTTGGAAGGTACATCCGAACACAAATACGATTCCTGTATCTGTGCTACGAAGTGCCAAACGCCCGGTCATTTACTGATATCTGTGAACTGCATCCTACCCATCCCTGAAATGCGCTTTGTCTTAAATGTAGCTTCTATAATCCAATATTCACAGTTGTTTCGTTTGATTACTATCGATTAAATCTGACCTTGTCTGAAATAGCATGTGATGTAAGTATCGGTTCTGTTACAGATATTAGTGTGAGCAAGAAGAAATTAGCTGGGGAAAACACGCACAAATAAAACGCCTGTACATGGCTTCGATCTCTCGCTGCCAACATTAGTGTGAGCAATAAGAAATTAGCTGGGGAAAACAGAGTGGTGGGTTACAGTACAGCGCGGAAAATTTAACTATTAATCGTTCTACGACACCTTTTTAAATACTACTCTTTAACTATTTATCGTTCTATGACACCTCTTTAAATACTACTCTATTTATCGTTCTATGACAACTCTTTAAATACTACTCTTTTAACGTAATTAATTTTTTATCACTCTTATTGTCACTTTGCAATCTAAATGTGTCAACTCACCGATCACGTCATACGTCATCTTCCAAGCGTTTCTTTCCTAGCGCCGTCGCCCTTCAGCAGCTCCCTGTCATCGCTTCCCAGCGTCGCCGGCGGCTCCTTGACACCGCCCCTCAGCGTCGCCGCCTCCCAGTGCCACCGACCGTTGATCGCTCCTAGCTGCAACCTGCTCCCTGCGCGCACCTGGCGTCTGCTCCCTATCGCCGCCCGTCCCTGCGCAGCATTCCGTCACTTCCATCGCCAGCGCTGGCGTCGACGAACGCGTCAGACCGCTAGAGACCTTGTCGTGGTCCGTGGAGGGAGGCGACGCGGCGGTGCGACTGGGAGCGCTGTGACGGGGCGC
>KE370885.1:1680646-1695631 GCA_000418225.1 Zizania latifolia
TGTGTGTGTGTGTGTGCTGGCACTTCTTCATTTTTCCCCATTCCGCAAATTGCTTACTTGCCCGCTGTCGTCCTGCTGTCCTGCCATCCTGTGGTCCGGCCATCTCTGCCTCCGCCTCTGCCTCCACCGTCTGGCCACCTCCGCCTCTGCCTCTGCCATCCACCGTCTTGCCGTCAGACCGTCTCCACCTCTACCACCGAGTCTCCACTGTCCGGCCATCTTCGCATCCACCGTCCGGCCATCTCCGCCTCTGCCTTCGCCCATCCGGCCGTCTCCGTCTCCACCCGTGCAAGATTTTGATGCCACCAATCTCTCACGTTATTTGGATTTAGGGTTTAGCTAGGGTTTTGTCCATACTACCATTATTCTTGATTACTTATTATTTCACTCAATCGTGTATGTACACTCACCTATTTCGAAAAGGATAATATGGTATTCTTGATAATACAGATGGAGTATAATTTTTAAGATGAAGGAATTTCTTTGCAGTAGCAATAATGTGAATGATGGAGTATAATTTTGTGTGTATATAATAAGAATCTCTGCAAGTGAATTTTATGAGTCTCTATAAGTTACTAATTTTGTGATCAAGTGGATGTACCTTAGCTTGCAATTTTTGTATACAATTTTTGAGTATACTTCTAAAATGATCAAGTGTATGTCCTTGCCATGCATCAAGTGTATGTATATGCTTGAGAATCTATATATTTGAGTATATCTTTGATGACTGAAATGATCAAGTGTATGTATATGTTTGAGTATACCTTCGATGGAGTGTATGCAAATAATGTGTGCATGTGTATGTTTGAGTATACTTTTGATGGAGTGTATGCATTTAACAATATTCAGTTTTGTTTATTAGAGTTTACACAAGTATTATTGTATTTTTTTATCGTTGTCAAATATAACATGAATTAGAGACATGACAAGCCTCCCAAATGATAAACAGGGCATTTTCGTCAGAAAGCGTACTTCCAGCAGTAGGGGGTCCCAAGTGATCAACCGACTAACAATTGCCTCCTGAAAATCAATAATTATTTCATCGGGCGTCACTAGGTTTATACATTATATATTGCATATTCTATTTATATCATAACAAAACTAACAAACTCATGCGAAATTATCTCACTGTTATAGACTCTAAGAAAATCCTTTGCTGAGAACAATAATATTCACGTTGGTAACACCCTTAAAATATCAACAAAAAATGGGTATACCAATTTGGTTGAGGTTGCGAGCTGTGGAGGAATGTTATGTCTCCACAAAGGGTGGGATATATTTAGTGACCGAGTCCACCTAGTAGAAGAGGACTATGTGAGACTAACAATGGGACCCTCATTGTCTGTTATGGCTACTATTTACAATCATTTTGGTGATGAGAAGACCGCGATAAAAGTGAAAGACAACGACCATGGTATCTATAGTGAACTCACATTACTTACTAGACATACATATTTTGTTTATGTAATTAAAGCATTTTTTATAATTGCAGGTGAGGGTCCTAGCAATGCTGTGAAGAAGGGGAAGCAGATAGCCAGTTAGGGCGATACCGAGCAAATGGACCAACTGAAGAACATCTGTCATTTTGGAAATCAAACAGATGTGACTCTAGAAAGGATGGATCTTCTACAAGACATCTCGGCGAGTCTATCCTCCGGGAGTCCCTTATATATATCCACAACCAATCCCTCGATCGTGAACAGGAAATCAGTGGTAAGCACTTTGCACATATCATAATTGTAAACATCTATATATTTACACTTGCCTCGTCTAACTAGCTACCAACACATTTTATTCATAACAGTACTTTTAATGCAGTATTGTGAAAAGTATATCATACCTCACCTATAATAACAGACCTCATAGATCCAAGTGACGGCAGCAGGAAGCACAGCAGTCCTAGTTGCATTGCATAAGTCAACAGATGGACGGTGCTACCTAACGACTAGCTTTGGTCAATTTTTGCAAGCCAACGATTTAGTTGTTGGCACAGTATGTGCTTTTTATTTTCACATCAACAATAGTGCACTGGAGGCTGTTATGTATGTGGTGTAATTTGTCGTACAACCTTAAGCAATTTATGGCTTATAGACAGAGAGAATCACCGCGGGACACTATCTAAGCTCTTGGTATCGCTCTTAGGGATGCCCTAGTGGATAGTCTGTAGCACAAGCTAACTTGTAAAACATGAGCTTGTGCTGTAGACCTTTCACTGGGGCATTCCCTAAGAGCGATATCAAGAGCTTGGATAGTGTCCTGTGGCGATTCTCAATATTATATATGTGGAGTAATTTAGCTTGTGTTTGAGTTTGTAAGAACAATATCACATTTAAAACTTATGAAAACATTTATATAAATGTGTTCTGATATTTTAAATTAATATATGTCATATGATGTAAGCTATGCAAATAAATTTAGCATATATGTGTATCTAGATATAGAATTAATACAGCGTGGTTTATATATAAAAAATAATGTGAAATACACAACAGTGTCGGTTCGTGATTCAAACCAGCACTGATAATAGCGTATCAGTGCCAGTTGCGTTATTAAACTAACACTGATACGTGCATATCAGTGTTGGTTCGTGACATGAACCGACACTGATATGGGCTTATCAGTGTCGGTTTGGTTCTTGAACTGACACTGATACTTGTTATCAGTGCCGGTTCTAGAACCACCACTGATAGCCGTCGACTATCAGTTCTGACTAGTTAGTGGTGGTTCAGAATCCGCCACTGATAGCTATTTTGACCTGACACTGACGTCTATTCCTATTGCGGCGTCTGCTAGCCTTCCACGGGTTGATTGGCTAAGTACTAGGTGTCCCATAGACTCTATGCTCTAGAGGGTGCCCCACATATTACTAATGGGATAACACAACAATCAACTAAAATTTACCGAGTGTCCTATGCACCATGGTGGGCTAATGTGCATCTGCCCCTACATGGGCCAAATATGTTATCTAGACTGGGATCAAATTGTTGGTATTCATATACACATATACGCACTATGTTTATTTTTGGTATCCTTATCTCCTATCATAAGTGACCTCTCTAAATCATATATTATTTCTTTCAAAAGTAGAAACTCTATATAGTTACCTATAATTTTTTCGCATGTACTATTGTTTGTTGTGCACGCTTTTTCCTTCTTCCGCTATCGTATTTCTTTCTCCTCAAGTGTTGCCTTCTCTTTCCACCAAATCCATGGTCACAGATGGGGTGGCCACTATCCACCGCCGCACGGTGTGTGGTGCGCGGTTTCCCCATCCCCTAACTCTAGCGACAGGGTACACTATGTGCATCCCCTTCTCATTCCCCTACTCCAACGACAACTCATTCTTTCGGTGCCCTTTTCGTCGTAGGTGCTAGTAGGTCTCCTACAATTCCAATGCTACTTATGGTAGCCAGGAAGCTAGATGGAGGAGAAAGATGGAAAGAAAGAGAGAGGAGAGGTCATTCTAGGGAGGCATATTCGAAGGTGGAGGCCAAGGGCTGGGGTGATGATGCTAACACTATCATACAAATGACCTTTAGTGACGTAGTTTTAGTGACTGATAAAAGACACACGTCACTAATATATCTTTAGTGACGGGTGTGTTTACACAACCGTCACTAAAGACCTACCTTTAGTGATGGGCCTCAATGATGTCTGTCACTAATGAGTTATCAAATTCTAAACTGATCTTTAGTGACGGGCAACGTTGAGACCCATCACTAAAGACCTATCTTTAGTGACGGGTATAAGACCCATCACTAAAGACCTACCTTTAGTGACGCGTGAATATCTAGACCCGTCACTAAAGACCTACCTTTAGTGACGTGTGAATATCTAAACCCGTCACTAAAGACCGACGCATACGGATTTTTTTGAAAATTTGGGAGGGCAGAAGAACACAAGCCCAAAAACATACACGCACTATTATAAAGCCCCGTCTCCCCTCTTCAGTCTTTACTATCAACCATTCTATAACTTCCATCCCTTGCTCTTTCTACTTGATCTTTACCATTGTCATCTCGAGCTCTATCGATGGTGGCCGACGTCACTATAAGATCTAATCAACGGCGCCCAGCGTCACCTCATGCTCCACCCGACTATGAACTCCTTGGTATTGAGCTGCTTCAACAAAGGGTACATAGTTATTGACATTGCTTCACCAAATCTTACTGCTTACTATCCTCCATTGTTGTCACATCTTTATCTCCTTCTTCATTATCGTCTCTCCTCCTCTATTTTGGCTTGAGGTGGAGGACTCACCAAAGATGACCAGGTAGAAAGCACATCAGAACAACGATAAAAATGACGGAAAGAGTCCCTCCATGACCACCTCAGATCTAATCTTCTTCTTCTTCTTCATCGGCGCCTCTCCTCCTTTATTGTGGCTCGAGGTAGAGGCCTCATCGATGATGACCACATGGAAATCACATCAAAACGATAACAAAAAGGATGAAACGAGCTCCTCCATGACCACCTCGGATCTAATCGTCATTTTATTTAAACTAAAAGAAACTGAACGAAGCTATATAGAACAGATCTAAAATGAAAAAAAAATTGACCTTTAGTGACGCGTGAACATCTATACCCGTCACTAATGGTCCACCTTTAGTGACGGGTATAGATGTATGCCCATCACTAAAGGTCATCATTAGTGACAGGTGTATGCCCGTCACTAATGATAGGTCATTACTAACGTGATAAGAGTGACGGATACGATGCCCGTCACTAATGACTGTTATGACCCATCACTAATAGTCTTTTTTTAGGTAGCGTAACAGTCGCTATCAATGGTGAGGAAATCAATGGTAGCAGTGGCACAAGCATGCGAACGATAATGGCGCAAGAAGGCTGCCGATATGTCCCTTCTACTGCGGTGAAGTCAAATACGAGCACTTTTAGCCTCTAGCAGTCTGACCATAACTTAACCTAAGCCCCACCACTACCTCCTTGGCCTTGATCTCCATCATTGTCATCGTCTTCCCCACGGGTGCCTAGTCTCTCCCTTCCACCAGTGGACAAACATGATGACACAGGCAGTTAGGCGATGACACAAGCATGTGGGCGGCATGTGCAAGCAGTTGGGCGGCGACGACACTATCAACTAGGCGGTGATGGCACAATAATTTTTGGTTTTGGTTGGTAGGTACCATCGGCCTTGCTTTTGTATAGGTGACATGTGTTTAAAAATTAGAAATTGAGATTATAAGGACAATGTTATGAATTGATTAGTTTTATAAAGAGTAAGAGTTACGCTGGTTTCATATATATGAATTTTGAGGAACAATTATAGATGCTTCTAGTTCTCTCTGGTCGGGGATTCCTAATTTGTTTAACCATTTTAGGGCATGTTTGTTTTAGCTTCTGACAGCTGCATCTACTTCTAGAATCTGAAGCTAAAACAAACGATCCAGATTCTGGACCTATATTTTGAGAATTAATAGTTGTAAAATCTAGAAATAAACTAGAATCTAGAAGCTAGAAAACACCAGCTTCTTTATATTCTCACTAGCTAGATATTTAGAACAACTAGCTACTCAAACCAGCTAGCTACATTAAGGTTATGATTGATTCAGTTTTTTCTAACCAGCTTCTTGGTTAGGAAGCTAAAAGCAACCAAACAGGTTCAAGGGCAAACTAACTTCTCTAAAAGCTACAACATTTTCCTATATAAACTAAAAGCTACTCTCACCACAACTTTCACAGCTTCTCAGTCCAAACTTCATAAAAATTACCCATCATACCATTACAAAATACCCCTTCATTTTTTCCTGAGCAGCATAACTTTACTGTAAAAACAGAAATTCACAGTTACTCCAATCAAATAACTTCTTAGCTTTTTCACAGCTCATAGCTCACATCAGCTTTTTTACAGTTCACAACTCACAACAGTTTTTTTGAATCTACAGCCCAATCAAACATATTGTAACAATCTCCGGCTGAAACAGAATAGAATAAAAAAAATTATAGGAGATAGAAAGTAAAGGGCTAAATTAAAGATCGCACACCTCCGTATGTTCGGCCCAGCATCATTATATGGATGGATCATGGGCCAAGGGCGTTGCAACTCGAACGGTGGGCCCTAGAACTTGGGCCTCACTTGGAACGCCTTAATTTTGGTCGGCGAAAAGACCTTGGATTTCATTTCCTTTCCAGATTCCACCTACTCGTCCCGTGTTTTTCGCTGCACGCACGTATGTCCGAGCTGACGAACGTAGGGTGTACTCTACTCCCCACGTGGCCACGTATGCCTTCTCCGGAACCACCAAGCTGAGCGCCGAAAGCGAGGAGGCCACCGCCCACCGGTGAATCGCCGAACTCCACGTCGGCGAAGATGAAAAATACTCGGCGAAGAACGCGTCGACGTCAGCGAGCACCAGCGGGCCGCGCGGCGCCATCGGGAACAGCGGCGGTGGCGCGCCCCGCGCGGGTGCACACACAGCTCAGCACATGCGCGCGCGCACGCACACGGCGGGCAGCCGAACGGAACACGAGGCCGTAGGAATTAGGAAATTCCCACACAGACCACCACTAGAGCAGCGCATCTCGGAGCCGGCGAAACCACCGGTCGCGGCGTTCGGGGAGGAGCGCGAATCTGAGAAGCCCGCTCGCCGCGTGCGGACGAGCGCGGCGGCGCGTTATGCTTGTTCCCGCATCCGCGGCGAGGCCAGGATAACTCACCGTTTTTTACCGACCACGGTTAAGAAACCTCCGCTGTCACTCTGACACGTGGGTCCCGTCTCGAAAGACAACACGGTAGGCCCGACCTGTAAGCGGCCGCGTCGTTATTTCTAATCTTCTCTCGCAGGGATTAGGGACTAATCACCTCGACATGTTTGTTTGTGCATAAGATGGAGATTAGCAGTGTCGAGGAAAACGGCCGTGCCGGCAGATTAATCGGCGATCATTTATGCATTATAAATTGAAATAATTTTGAATGTTGAAAATCTATATTTTGAGTCCATGGCAAAGTTATGATTGTTTAATTTAAGAATATCAGGAATAAATTCAATTTATACAGTTATATGCATATAAATCTCCAAATAAGTACATAATATTATCAAATACTACTATGTAGTTATATTCACGCAACGTCAGATTTTTATATAATTCGAATTAATCGTTTTATTCCGGTTAATCATTTGACAATACTAGCATGTAATCCTAAGAGTTGGCGTTACTGCTGCTAGTGCTACCCGTTGGCACAGTGCGTGCGTCTGATCTGATGTGTAGACTAGGATGTGATGTGAGCGACCATCCATTTCAGAAATCAGAACCAACCCCGGGATCAAATTCTGCAAGATGCTTAAGCGATCAATCAGGATAACTGGATACAGCTGTGGCGTATATACGCAACGGGCGAGCTTACCCTGCATTGGCCGTTGAAAATTTGGTCAGGGTCGTGCTTGACCAGCACTGTTTTTTTTTCCTTGATGAAAGCTATCGTTGAAACATTGATGTGATGTTACAGTCTCGCGGTGCAGACGTGCAGTGCAGTCTTTGCCCATGTTCACCTTTGGAACCAAATACTCCAAACGAATTTAAACGCCCGAATTGAAGATGCATGCCCCCATCACCTTGCTCCCAGCATGGATTTTCTTCGTGGTTGTTAGCATCGAAATGGAGGAATAATTTTCAGAACATAGGCTTCTTGATCGATCGTTCCACAGCTTTCCCCTGACAACGGAGCATCGTTAACGCAGCTAAGTTGAAACCTTGATGAAACTGAGTGCTCAAGTAGCATATGGTGGATTTCATAACATGAGCACAGCTGAATTTGATGGCACGATCGAGTTGCGAATTCTAGCTTCATTTCGCATGTAAATGGAGAACAAACTAGGACGAACTGCATGCGAACCAAGATTACACACTGTCACGTTCGTCTACTACACCTCTGCTCTAGTGACCTTACAACGAACAAGTGACAGCTACGCTAATTAAACAGGCCATTGGTCGGCTAGCTTGGTCACTGTCACTCTTCCTCGCCGAAGACGGCCTCCCAGACGTCCTCGAAGGCGGCGAGGATGGCCGGGTGGTGCTGTGGCGAGTTGAGCGAGAGGTAGGAACGCAGGAGCTCCTCCATCTCCGGCACAGTGCAGATGCGCCGCTCCACGACCATCTCCACCATCGAGCCCCGGAAGTCAGCGTACGGGTTGCTCGACCGCTTTACCACCGCCATGCCAGCGCCGGTGTCGTCCGCGGCGCCCGCGGTCAGATTTGGCTTGATCGCCTTCTCCTCCTCCTTCCTGTCGTTGCAGTACTCGTGGTGCTTCATCGCCGCCACAGATACCACCGGCTGGAAGGCGTCGGCTGCCGTGTCGCTGGTTCTCGTAGTCTTCGTGGATGCGCGCCTTGGCGGTGCGCGGCGGGGAGCGCTGTTCTTCTTCTTCCTGGCGAGGCTGGTGCTGTTGGTGTGGTAGAACTCCGAGGTGGAGTCGGAGGAGAAGCTGAGGGACGAGAAGAGGGTCCTAGTCTCTGCCTCCTCGCCGCCCTCATTGTCGGTGCTGAAAGGCGCGAGTTCGTCGTCGGTCACAGTGGACGACGAGGAGCTGTACGACCCCGGTGCCCTCCTCGGGAGGCGCGCGCGTCCCCAGGTGGCCGACGGGCAATGCCGCCTTGACGTCGACCGCGAGCGCGCCTTCCTCCCCACCCTGCTCTGTTTCCCGCCATCATTCATCGGCGGTATGAGGGGCGTGTCGGAGTGGACGGAGCGGCGGCCGGAGGTGGCCCCGGCCCCGCCGGTGCAGTCGATGGAGATGTGGACGAGCGACGAGCTGCGGCGGCGTCGGCGAGGCCGGCCGGCGCCGTCGAGCTTGGGCCTCTGGTAGGTGCACGGGGTGCAGAAGTACGGCGAGGCCGGCGGCGGCGGCGGTTCTTGGTGGGAGTCGGCATTGGTCTTGTCGAGGCTCACGAAGGCCGTGGCCGAGGTGGTGGTGGTGCAAGAGGAGCGCACAAGGATCTGAGCGAGCCTCTGCTTCAGCCAGCCGCCCGCGCCCACGCCGTCGCGGCGGTGGGGGCTCTTGTCCATGTTACACTACTCTTCAGGAGAGGAGTGGAAATTGGGAGAGAGGAGGGCCGTGTCTGGTTTTTGGTTTATCTCGCGTCGCGGCGTGGTCGTGGCTGTGACCTCCTTATAAGCTCTTAGGGAGTGTGGCTATCTGTGTGAAATGTCAAAGGGAGACTGTGAGAGACTGAGAAGTTCGTGGGAAGTCGGGGCAGAGGGGGTGCCAGGGTGGGGGTAGAATCGTACAAGAGTTTGCAGAATTTTCTCAGCCATGTACGTACGCACGTGTAAGGTACTAGGGTGTGGTGGACTGGTGGGGTATACGGTATACCAGAGCAGCAGGGCTAAGAGCTGGGGATCATAAGAGAAGGGTAATTTGCACATTTGGGATTAGGGTTTTATGTATCTGTGGATATGTCATTGCTTTTACCTAATGGTTGTGGTGTCGTTTGATTTACATGTTTGTTTTAAATTGAGATTATTATAATAATAGGTGGAGATTATAATAAGTTTTTTTATAATAATTTAGAGAAAAATAAACTATAAGTTGTTTGATAGACTGAATATTAGCAGTTGGGATTATTATACTTGGATGACAAAAATTGTAATACCCTCGTAATAAAGTGTTCAAATAGAGAGTGAGAAAGATTTATGTATAAGTTAGCGGTTGATAATTTCCACCAAAATACAATATAAAAACTAGATTCTGTCAGCTAATTAGATTCTATCAACATTTGTGACATTTCAACATTTTTTCAATTTTCTATGTTTCTAAAAAACAATATGTTTGAGACAGTTTAAAAGATTGAATAGATTGAATTGCAGTGCCATAAGCAAAACTCTCGCAAACGGTGGCAAACGGTGGCAATCGGCAAATAACTAAAATGAAAAAGTACAAATTATTACCTTGAACTATCACGATAGTTTAAATAACCCTATAAACTATAAAATCGTTTAATCAGCCCCCCAAAAATTTAAAAACCAGTTTATTGTTGAACTATCTGAACGGTATCGCTGACGTGGCACACCGTAACGATGGTTTTCGCTGACTAGTACATACATGGTGCACTGACGTGGCTAAAATAGAGTGGCGATAGCCTGGCGCGTGGAGCCCACGAGCAGGAGCGGTTGGTGGCATCGGTTCAGCGCAGTGCATGCGTGCGGTGGCAGCGGCCTGGTGCGTGGGGCCCACGAGCAGGTGGCACATGCAAGGCATAGGCGCAGCACACGCAACGAGCAGTGGGGCCCAGCGGCGTGGACCAAGTCCAGGCGTGCGCACGCTGGACTACGGGAGCACATCGGCTGGCACGCGGCAGTGCATGAGCGCAGGCATGTGGGCCCGGTAGAACAGCGGCAGATGGCGTTCGGGTAGGTGCGGGCTGGAGGTAGAAGATGACCGCGGATGGCTAAAATTTGTTCGGGCCCGATCTCCCTCGTCCTTAGATTTAGATTGCCACAAAATTTGTACCGTAGCTACCTGACGTTAAACCGAATAGATCTAATGGTTTGGATCTACAAATAGGGGTACGGTTTTGTTGTTCGACGATGAGCAGCGGTGGATTAGGATGCCTGTGCGGAGGACGGCGATGGCGGGCTAGTGTCCAATTGAGAGCCATTTTACCGAATTGGAGACATCCTATGACACCTACTATGGTCGGATTAGACTACCGAGCTGCGAAGAGGGCTGGCAATGGCGAACCGAATCGATGAAAGGGGCTTCTCGCCGCCGACGACATTCGACGCCTAATCCGATCATCTATCGCATGGAACATGATCTACACGGCTTCTAGGTGATGTAGATACAAAGAATCGAAGCACGGTTGTACCTTGATTGGATCGGGACAGAGGGGGCGCACGACGACAGCGGGCGGTGATTCCCGACGATCAGTTGAACTCCGGTGCGATTGGCTGCGAAAACAGTTTCAAGGATAAGCATATGTCTTGGTCTGGCCATCGAGAACTCACGGAATGGTTCAACACTTACCAAACTCAACGGCACTTACCGAGAGCAGTGAATTCAGCTTCCGGCGTGTAGGCGACGAACTTGTTAGACAGCTATTCGGTTACCATCTATAGCTGCTCCGTTTCTATCTTTTGCCACGCCTATAATCTCTCTTGCCGTGTATTCCTGGGTTGCCGTATTTCTCTCCAACTCTCCGGCTAGTCCCAGCTGTATATATGTACATAGTTTAGAGATCAATGAGAAATATCGCTTGAATCTTTCATGCGTGTTCAGCTTTCAGAACTCAGGGGAAACAAGGTGTGACAACAGTGGCAGTGCGTCAGGACCGCTGTCATCGGCGCCTCAAAGGGCGAGCGGCAGCGGGGAGGCCATGGCGCGGCGTGACCGGAGCGGAGAGGCCATGGCACAACGGCATTTCATCGAGCACCTTCCACACGTTGTCAGCGGGAGCAGGGGGTTTCTGAAAAATTTTAGCCACGTCAGCACGCCACGTATGTCCTAGTCAGCGAAAACCACTCAGATAGTATAACAGTAAACTGGTTTTTAAATTTTTGAGGACTGTTTAAACAGTATTATAATTTAGAGGGTTGTTTAAACTATCGCGATAGTTCACGACAGTAATTTATACTTTTTCCTAACTAAAATATCATTATCGTGGACACATCACTTCTACAGTAAGGCATAACTAGTAGGGCCCATATGCAGTAGGGTTTTTCTCCTATTATTATTTAAAGTATTCTTGTGTAAAGTTGTAGTGCCACATGTGCTTCCTAACTACAGTACTTCTCAGGTCTACTCCTTTGAAAATCAATCCAGAATAAGTGAATAACAAAGGGTTGCCTTGAATCTTTTTAAGCTAAATCAAGGTTTACCTACAATCTGATCGGACCTCCATTGTTCTTTGATATTTCCCAGTTCCCATGTTGGCATTGGGCCCTTGGCCACCGGGGTCCGGGCGGACGGATGCAAACACACAGGCAGGGCAGTACATCACAGCATAGCACTGCCAGTCGCCACGCAAGTCGGTTCAGAGAACAATCACAAAAACCAGCGGGAATGTGGCGGGACCGGCCCGACGACGCGCGCCGTACGTGCCAGAAGGTGGCTGGTGGCCGGCTTGCCCGCTGGGGCAACGCGCTATTGCCGGCCGGTTGGCTGGCTTGCTGGCTGCGAAGGGATGGTTCCGAAGGTTATTATATTACAAGATTTGATCTAATATACGAGGTTTAATCTAATATATTACGGCCCCTACTTTATATAGCTAGTGGCAAGACAGAAAAAATTTCTTTGTAGAGGTCCTTACTCTCTCTACCATGAGAATCCCTTCAAATGCTCGCTAAATAAAGGTAGAGAACATTTGATGAACCGAAATAAATGCGACGCAGTCAACGGTGGAGGCGGCAGCGCAGTTGGCTGGGGCAATGGCGTGGCTGACGGGGGTGATGGAGCGGAGGGAGTCGGGGTGATGGCAGAGGCGACGACGTGGCTGACGGGGGCGGAGTGGAGGAAGCCATGGTGACGGCGGGAGCAATGGTGCGGCCAGCGGGCTGCGGCGACGACGTGGCCAACTGGGGTGGTGGCAGAGGCGACGGTGCGACAAGCTATGGCGACGGTGAGGGTAGCAAAGACGACGTGGCTAACAAAGGTTCCGATCCGTCATATCTCTCTAACTCACGTGGAGAACATCCAGAGACGTACTCATGTGAAGAGAGTGAGAACCTTTTTTTCCGTGGCCAGACACTTGCCCGGTCACGACTCACGAGGCGTTTTAAGGAGCAGCCAGGATAACGATGCACATTTCACGGCTTATTCTCTCTCTGATTGATGTGCAGCCAAGGCCGATAAGACATAATTCTGACCTCAGTGCGTTTCAAGAGAGTTTAGTCGACAGACCGCACCAAACACAAACAAACATTGTAACTTCTACCCCAGCTATTCAGTACTCACTCACTCACTCACTTCGATTTCAAACCAAAGTACGGGTTTTAATTAAGATCAGTACAAACCCAACGGCCTAATTTTGCTCCAACCTAGGTGATCCTTCCACCACAAAGTTTGTAACCACATGATTAGGATGTAGCGGAATGTTTCATCCTCCCAATGCCGCAGTTGTAGGCAGCTGCCTAATCACAGCACCATCTCTCGGTGTATATATGCGTCCTCCTCAATGACTTCTCGCAGTAACAAGCCAAAAGGTTAGGCATGTCACTGTAATTAAAAAGTAACCGTGCATGTAATCTCATACACGTACAAAGCTAAATCCAAGGCGGAGAAAGTAAGCTTGCACAAGGAAATCAAAGGAACATGGTAAAGCTTGCACGTTTCTTGAATCTTGACCACCATCTCTTCAAATGATTTTTGGACCTGATGTGTTAATAATGGCCAAGAACAAAGGGACAGGTGGTGCAAAACAAAGCACCATGTGCTTCGCAGCGTTAACTTGTTGTGCCAGTTACAGGAGAGATGTTATTTATGTAACCGCAAGCAAGGGATAGTTGCAACTTGCAAATTATGTAGGCATGCTGGAGAGGTGATATCATCCTTGTAATGGGTTTAACACAATGATCAATATATTGAGAGAGAGAGAGAGAGAGAAGGGAGAGGGAGCTTTTGTTTCTTTCTTACTTGTCTTGTTATGTCACAAGCTGAACTTAGGTGCACTGGAGCTAGAGATGCCCTTCTGGAGTCCCTCACCCTGCATCAACCAACCCATCTCCTAAATTTCAACTCGCCATCAGGTCGTGCTTAACTTCTGACACTGGCGTGTGAACAGGATGGAGTGAGCTGACATGATTGCTATACTAGCTAGCAGACGTCAAATGCACCTTCGCAGTTTGATTTCTGATAGTCTAAACACCATGAGGTCCTTTTGTACTCTACATCCATACCACGTTGGATTTCACAACTTATCTTCTAAAAATCTAAGTTATCTGACAGGCATATACATCTACGGCATCGTTGATAAGGGATACCACCGTAGCAAATCAGGGGGCAGCAGGTGCATCATTTCCCCTGTGCCAAAATGGCAACTGACGTCTTGATCCGTCTCAGCTCGTGTGGCGACGAGATTTCTGGAGATTTTCGGCAGGTGCACCGTGCACGTGGAAACACAGCCGCGCCGGCCAGTGTACGCGCATGGTGTGGTCACACCCGAGGGGAGAGCTAGTAGCCTGTGTCGTCTAACGGATCCGTTGCAGATGGGGCTACCAACCAGCCTACCACTCCACTGCTTCTGCCAATCCAGACGAGCATGCAGACGCATGATGCATGAGTGAGTCACTAGTAATCGATTATAAACGAATCCGATCGACCAGACCAAAGTTATCCAGATACGGAGCACGTCTGCGCCGTGAGGGGTAAGGTTCAACGAACAATCCGGCCAGGGTGGGGGAGCAGCGAGAACCATCTTGGGACACGCACAACACGTCGTGCTTAAGGGCATTCAATGTGCTCCTCCACCGTTTACGTGTAGAATGGCCATGAAGGGTCATATTGGCTCGGATACCACATGAAGAAAAGGGAGCGAGATGGTGGCTTAAAATTACCTCGGTAGAACACACTCCCCCCTTCTGAAACCACCTCTGGGCATATAGGCTTCCACTGCAAAATGTTCTTGGGGGCCTTTGGGCTTTGGATGCTTGCTCTCTTCTGCTGCACCATATGCCAGCGGGGGATGGAGGAGTGGATCTGTGTCGAGCCGTAGCAGCAGCAGCGCCCGACTGACTGTTGCTGCATGGCAGCCGTACGGCTGCCTGAACCCCATCGGTGTCCGGCAACGTGGGGTGCTGCAGTTCTCATGATGTGTGGCTTCCGCGGTCCGGCCGCACGCTGCAAAAACGTCAGGCAGTCAGTGAAGTTAGTCAGGGACACAGTTCACCGTTTGCTTCCAAATCCAACTGGACCTGTACCTTTTGCAACTGGATGATCATAAATCATAATCAATGGATGGAAAGGAATGGACACACTTGAGAGGCTATGAGATTTGTCAGATTGATAGATGCACGTGATCGATCTCGCAAGG
>KE370885.1:1703561-1731295 GCA_000418225.1 Zizania latifolia
GCATGCAAATGGAGCTGTTGTTTTGGCAACAATCAAAGTTTTTCTCCACTTGACAATGTCAATGACTGATGTCCACCAACAGGTGCACAGTTTGTTACACCCATTATATTTCCAGAGATACAATCTTGCTCTTGCAGCATAGTTTTGCTACATACACGAGTGGAAGTTTGTCATTACTCAGTATTATACATTCAGATATGATGAAAATTTTGCATAACCAATAGCCACTCATATATGCTGTTCTTCGGAAGTTTATACAGTCTGAGAATTTCTTCTGTCTGATTTGAGGACATTTGATCTGTTTGGATCATATGCTTTTTGTACTGTATGTATTCCATTTTTGATGTTAGTATTGCACATTTCTTAATAAAGAATTAAGGAAGAGACTATGATTGATAATCTTTTTAATTTCTGTTTGCATCCTGCATTGTAGGTTTATGAGCGTATAAAAGCACCACTGCTTACTCTGGTAGGAGCTGGGAGTCCTGAACAGTCATACTCTGTTCTATGCCATCTGCATCTTTTGGTGATGCGTGCTCCAATGCTATTTTCCTCTGACTACAAAAGTTTCTACTGCCAGTTTAGTGATCCTTCATATGTCAAGAAGCTTAAACTTGAGATGCTGACTGCTATAGCAAATGAAAGCAATACCTATGAAATTGGTACAGCAGATATCCAAATTCCACTGATTATATATTGCCATATCTTGCCACATACATGCTATATTTTTACTCCTTGATTTCCATCATGTTTGTAAAATATTTGTGGTATTCTTTTTCTTTCCAGTAACTGAGTTGTGTGAATATGCTGGAAATGTTGATGTACCAATCGCACGGGAGTCTATTCGAGCAGTTGGGAAAATAGCACTGCAGCAATATGATGTGAATGCTATTGTTGACAGGCTTCTACAATTTCTTGAAATGGACAAGGATTATGTGACTGCTGAAACTCTTGTAAGTTTTCTTAATGACAGTGATGCTGTTCATCCTTTACCAAGGATGAAGGAGTACATTCAACTCTGGATGTCTATGTTCCTGAGTACAAACTTAAATGCAGGTCTTGGTGAAAGATCTTCTGAGGAAATATCCTCAATGGAGCCATGATTGTATAGCAGTTGTTGGAAACATCAGTAGCAAAAATATTCAGGAGCCAAAAGGCAAAGCGGCTCTTATATGGATGTTGGGAGAATATTCACAAGACATGCATGATGCTCCATACATTCTCGAGAGTCTTGTTGAAAACTGGGAAGAAGAACACTCTCCTGAGGTACTAGCAAAGTAGCAATGCTTAATTGCTTATTTCCCTTTGCCATTTTTTCTCTCGAGTGTGCAGTTTCTTGAGTTCCTTAACATATCAATCAACTGACTGAAATTATCTTCTGAAAAAAGTGTTTGCTTCTGTATATTCTATATATATGGCAAATATATGAGTCTCAGAAAATTTTCATGTGTGTAACGATGGTGTACAAATTTAAGATAAAGGCTAAAGTAGTGAATCAGTAACTCACTTGACATTATTGTAAAATTCTGTGCCTTTTCTTTATATCATCATATGCCTGTAGCTACTTTATTTTAAATTCAACGCTATTACTCCTGTTGTATTATACTTTGCAGGTTCGCTTGCATCTCCTGACTGCGGTGATGAAATGTTTCTTCAAGAGACCACCAGAGACACAAATGGCGCTAGGGGCTACCTTAGCTGCTGGTCTATCTGACACTCATCAGGTAAAGATTGATAATCTTTTCTATGCTAATAGTTGGATTAGTGTGTCATTTCTATCTGCTCTACCTGAACTGCCAAGGATTGGTTGCAGGATGTTCATGACCGAGCACTTTTCTACTATAGGCTTTTGCAGTATGATCCTGCTGTAGCTGAATGTGTTGTAAACCCTCCCAAGCAAGCTGTCTCTGTATTTGCAGATACACAAAGCACTGAAATCAAAGATCGGATATTTGATGAATTCAATAGCCTGACGGTTGTATATCAGAAGGTAAATATTTTTTTATAATTCAGTCAGTTAATTTTTTTACTATTATCATGCATGTACTGGATATGTTTACCAAATTTGTAGTATAAATTTACTAATTCTATTTAAGTCCATTGTGTAATTTTCTTGGTGAGTCGACTACTCAAATTATCTATGCCACTCCATCCGTTTCATATTATAAGTCGTTTGACTTTTTATAAGTCAAACTTCTTTAACTTTGACCAATTATATATAAAAATATACCATCATATAACATCAAATTAGTTTCATTAGATCCACCATGAAATTTGTCTTAATAGTGTATATTTGATATTTTAGATATTAATATATTTTTTCTTTAAACTTGGTCAAAGTTAGAGAAGTTTGACTAAAAGACTTATAATATGAAATGGAGGGAGTGCTATTGAACAAATACATAACAAGTATCAACATCTTCCTTGCATTTGGCAGCCCTCTTACATGTTTACTGATAAGGAGCATCGTGGACCATTTGAGTACTCAGAGGATCTTACGAATTTGACTGTTGGGGCAGAAGCCACAGAAAACGTCATCTCAGCTCAAAGATATCAAGAAAATGATAATGATCTTTTGCTAAGTACTTCGGATAAAGAGGACAATGGAACTGCAACCAACAATGGTTCTTCTGCCTCTTCTTACAATGCTCCTTCAGACTTGATTGGTCCTCCATTGCTAAGTTCACAAACACCATCTGAAACTTTGCTAATAAATCCTGGTGGACCTACGAATTCCTTACAATCTAACTTCAGTCTTGATGACCTTCTTGGTCTCGGTGCTCCAGAAGCTCCTGCTGCTCCACCAGCTCCAGCACTGACCCTAAACTCAAAGCCTGTGCTGGATCCTGGTACTTTCCAGAAGAAATGGGGCCAGCTGGCCTTATCCTTGTCTCAGGTATCTTTTCAGTTTGTCTCTGCTTCATCTAATTATTTGTAGGTTCATGTAGTTTTTTTTTTGTAATTGCTCAGTCAAGTTAACAACGATTTTAGCAAAGTGGCCTACTGCATGAAAGTCTAGGGTGTTGCTATTGTCTAAATCTAATACTACATGCGTTTTGTCATGAAAGTTGTCTTGGACGAGTAGTCTGAAATTAGCAGTTCTGTGTTCTGTGTAATGAACTAATGATTTTTGCCTGGCCAAAATACTGTGGATTGCGCATGATACCGTAATCCTTGATTCCAATACATCTGTTCTATTGAAATTCATTGTCAATCGAGATCTCTGAAATTAATAGTTATATGTTCTGAGAAATGATTTTGCCTCATGGTCCTTCTACAATCTAAGTATTCTCTTATTGTGTGTTTTCATGTCTATCAGGAATGCTCTTTAAGTCTACAAGGAGCAGCATCGTTGATGAATCCTCAATCACTCATTCGTCATATGCAAAGCAACTTCATTCAGTGTATTGCTTCAGGTGGCCAGCCCCCAAACTACAAGTTCTTTTTCTATGCCCAGAAAGATGGGGCTACTGTTTTTTTCCTTGTAGAATGTATCATCAACACAGCATCAGCGAAGGCACAGGTCAAAATTAAGGCTGATGATGGGACGGCTGCAGATGCATTTTCTGCGTTGTTTCAGTCAGCTTTGTCCAAATTTGGCCTTTCTTGATCCTGAGCAATTTGTTTTGGTGATATGCACCTGTCCCCAGTTTCTCTGCTTGTCGTAGTATATCCTTGACTGCGTAAAGCTTCTGTGCATTTTCAATCAGGATGTTGAAGCATGAGATGAATTTGCTGTTCAGCTTCAACAACATATCCAGCAGGGCTGTGGGGAGAGCACACTGGAATTCTGTAAGGATTTTATGCTGACTCGGTGAAAGGAACGATGTATATTTCGTCTGGAGAAGCAATTGATTTGTCAAGGCTTCTCGCAGCGTGATGGCGTGTGACTTCTCGTTACTGGAGGTGAATATCACATTTTCTTTTTGTCGATGTAGAGACAAAAGACACCGATTCTGTATGTTATTTCTCACTTGCACAGAGCAATAAAGCAGTCCATTCTACCCTTTCGCAGTTTCACATTGTTAAGTTCATCGACTGGATTGACACTTGAAACTTAGTTTGCAAAGTTTACTGTAAATTGGACCTGCTTGTGTTTCGTAGGATTTTCAATATAAAAATCACTAGAAAAACTGGAATCATGCTATGATCTCCCATTGCCCACTGCAAATATATGCTTGGTCTCCATCCACCAGGGTTAAGGTGACACAAGTCTGTTTAGAGCGTCTCAAAAAATATCGTTTCAATAACTTCCCTGTGTGGTCTCCAAAATTCATTTTAGTTCTATTCATTGGTGATAAAGAGAGAGAGAAGAAGAGATATGACATAAGAAATCGAGTATTAGAAATCGGTTAGAGAGTTAGAGTAATAAATTTAATTACAAATACTCTTTATATAAGAATATTTTATATAATAATACCGCTTCGTGGACCTGTCGTCACATTGAAAAATAGGAAGCATGATATGATATCCACGTGTTCACTGCAAATACATGCCTGTGGCCTTGTCGACTTATTCAGTTATTCATCTCTTCGAGTAATAAATTCTCTACTTCCTCGAATCACCACGGGCTTGCAGCTTTGCTAACAAGTCATCATCCTCGATCCACAACACATGAACTATTCAAAGTAGTCGTACAGACGAAAGTTCCAATGGATTTGTTAATGGATTTATTCCAGGCGAAGAATTGCGGTGAGTGACCAGCCTGATCATACCACGCAGCAATAGCAATAAAGGAATATGCTTACTAGTTCAATCTGAACAAGCAATAGGCCACAGAATACATAAATTTGTACACAAATAACACAGAAAATTCTCGATATCACAATATTAATGGCAGATCTATAGAGCCGCAGATTAATATCAAGAGCTGGTCCAAAGAGGCATCCGCCCATATGACATTATTTGAATCGTATAGCGAAAACCTCTAAATCCACGCAGAAGCATCAACAACTCAGGAGGCCCGATCTAACAAGAGATAGTAGTATTTCAATCGTATAGCAAAAACCTCCAAAATCCCCACAGAAGCATCAACAACAACCCAGGAGGCCCGATCTAGCAAAGAAGTACTACTAGTTACCACCGAAGGGGGATAAATCGATCGCAGATCAGACGGGGGTGAGGAGCTGGGCGAGGGTGGGCTTGGGGTCGGAGTTCATGCCGACGACGATGATGAGCGGGATGAAGCCGTAGTGCGCCGCCACCTTCGTCTTCTTCATCGTCCACGTGGTCCACTCCTTCACGAACCGCACCGCCGCCGCCCCCGCAGTGGACTGCTCCTCGTCGGCCGCCTGCGAACCCTTCCTCCTCCCGCCCTTGCCCTTGGGCTTCGGCTTCAGCGACGGCCGCGACGCCATGGCAGGCTGCAGAGTGCAGGCACACCCCCTCTTCACTCGATTCGATTCGGGTCGCTGAGAGAAACCCTAGCGCAGTGGAGGGTGGAGGAGTAGAGGACGCGTTGTTCACTTCTTCTGGGCCTCTGGGGTTTGATGTCTCCGGTGCGGTGGTTTTGGGGGTAAAATTGGCTTGTTCGTGGGCCGCCACTTCGTCTCCTAATGTGGACTTACCATAACGAGGCCTGATCACCTGATGGGCCCTGCAATGCCATTGTTCTATTGATCTGCATTTTATCAGAATTTAGGCTGGATTTCTTGGAGGATTTGGGCTTAGACGTTATTGACAGCCCAATCGTTCAGATGACATATTGCGAGTTTTTTAAAACAATATATTTTTATTTGAAATTGGTTGATATTTTGAAGAAAAATTACAAAACTAGATCCTTGATTTAGTGACATGAATCTGCGATATGACACATATAGTCAAACCAACGATTTTGTAATTTTCAAGAAAGACAAAAAAAGTAATTTTAAATAAAAAAATATATTATTTAAAAAAATCTTATTGCACGCCTGCATCTGCGTGGGACGGTATAATGGTCACCCAGAAATGGTACAAAGTCAACCGAGCGTACTAGTCTGCGATACGAGTCACCGACTGGTTGGTCGGCGATACGCCAATACCATATGGCCATGGTCCCTGCACCATCTCTGTCACGAAATCCTCAACATTTTCACATACCTCTTACAGTGCCACTAACACCCGTGTCTATATTTCAGCCCGAGGAAAAAGGTAACAATCCGTATCAACATTATCATGACAGCCGCGCGGTATCGATCGATGTGACTGACCTGACCACATGCATGAACCTAAACATAGAGCCAGAGCACAGAAGCCGCATGCGCCCAAATTACCGCTAGCTCGCCAGTACGAAAGCTAATTATTACAATTTTTTGATCCTCTTGTTAATCATTATTTTATAAAAACCGATTTGACAATTATCAGATTGAAATGATAATAGTAAGTCAATAACGGACCCGGTAACAATTTTGTTAACCCTATTAGACGTGCGCGTATATTTCACCTGTGGAACGAGCAAGCACAAATGCGTTAATGCGACGTTAGTATCGTGCCACTAGCATCTCCCGGAAGAAAATCCAAACCAGTCCGAGTCACGCCCCGGCCCCGCTGTCTCCGGTAGAACCGACATCCCGTCGACACGTCAGGAGCACGCATCGGGATCAAATCGCCAGAGGGGCCTCAACCCAGCGCGCACACGCGGAACGCGAGCAAAAACCACGCGCCGCCGGGCTCGGCGCCACCACGAGAATTACTGCGCGCGCACCTGCGTCGCGTGTTCGGCGCCGGCCGCGCGGCGCGAACGCATAGGCTGGATCCGGCCGGCGCGAGAGCGAGCGAGCGTCCACCAGGCCTGACCTGCCGACGGCAGATCGCGTCCACCGCCCCGCATGCGCAAAAACCTCCGGATCCGGAGGGGCGGAGGAAAGGGGACGGGAGGCCTCGCGTCCACCCGTCCCGCCCACTGCTACCACCCATCGTACTATCGCGGCGCCCCCAAAGAGGCCGCCCGTTCACACGGTCACGCACCCCGGCGAATCAATCCTGCCGCCGCGCGCGATGCCCGGGGCCCCGCCCGGCATCGTCGCTGTGTACGTACTAGACGAATGACGATGCCTCCACGCACGGCTCGACGAGCGACGCGACCAACGCCGCGCCACGTGTGGTTGGTACACGGGGTGTGACGAGCGGCCGAGCGCGACGTCGGAGTTGGGCTTGGACCGGGCACCTAATGGCGCACGTGCACAGATGGGCACGGGGCGGGAACGCGGACGTGGTAGGCCTGGAACTATGATACATTGTAAAATCATGAGCTTTGTTATAATTTGACTTTCTTTTGTTCGTTGCAAATATCAAGAGAAAAACATCAACAAATAAACTTATATTAGTTGTTGGATTTGTCCCTTAGATATGATTTCATTTAATTCATCCTACTACTAATTGCTAAATCTTTACCTTTATATCTAAAAAATCAAGAATCTCTAATTTTATGCGCGAGCCGCGCGGCGCCGATCGATCGATCGATCGATCGACGTCCTCTAGCTGCAGAGGCGCCGCGGAGACGTACGTGCAGGCCGGTGGCCTCTCCCACTCCCAGGCCGCGCGCGCAACTGTGACTACAGGACAGCTTGCTGCCCGGCTCTCTACGGCCGTCTCGTGCGATACCTGCACGTAACGGGGCAGGGGCCGGCCGGAGAGGAGCCAGCGCGCGCTAGCTAGCTCGTACGTGGTGTGACGGGACGCGACGCGACACCCGCGGGCGCTCGCCGGCCGGGCTGGGGACCAGCTAGCCGCAGCCGTGACTCGTGGGCATGCGAGGAGCGGAGTCGTGATCGCGGCAACTATCTGTGTGGGGGCAGCGTGTTCGATCCGGCCGTTTGTTTTTAAAGGTGTGTCTTCTTCAGGGAGATGTTCACATTATGGGGATGTTGGTCATTGTTGGTGTCGTAGCCGTGCACAACTGCAGATAGCTAGCTACCTCGATCAGTCGATATTCATTGGCGCGGCTTTCACATTTTGTAGCTAGCTAGCTGATTACTAGTCCTGAAAATACATTCCTGACAAAATGCAACTAGTGTGACTATCATAAACTATCAGAAACAGTGACTTCACCAAGTATCTTAGGGCTTACCGAGCGTATTCCCTTAGGTACTCGGCTAAGAGATCTCTTTGCCCAGTACCGAAGGAATACACTCGGCGAATTAATTAAGGAGCCAAAATATACTTGATAAAAAAATACACTCAGCAAAAAATCAACAAATAACACTCGACGAAAATTAACACTCTGTAAAGAATCGACAAAAAATTGATAGAAATGGAGACCGACGACGTGAAGACGGTTTGCCGAGTGCCTGCCTTAATTTGGCACTTGGCAAACACTAGCCATCTAAGGCACGTGCCACATGTCTGCACACTCGGCCGAACACATGGCGTGCTCCGAGACGCCACACAGTTCAAGGTTTGCCGAGTGCCTTAGTTTAGGGCGTGTTTCTGGGTCACTTTATATCAAGGACACACGGACAGCAAAATCTTAAATTCCAGTAATTCTAGAGAGACGTGGGTGGCCAAAACAAGGGTAATACGGAATTTATATCTGCTAGACGTCGGTAATTAACCTATGCATTTTGCATGCACATGCTATTTGTTTTAATCTATATGGTTAAATTTATAAAATATTCCCTTCATAAAAATAATTTCTAAATTTGACACTAATAATTACAAAGTTGTATTAGTCTCAATTTTAATTTTTATGAATTAGTAATTTTGAAATTCGAAAATAATAAATATGATGCTCTAGTCATTTTTGGAGTACCTCTTGATTTTAGTTTTCTTCATGGTAAATATTCCAAATTTTAGATACTAACATGCTCCCATTAATAGATACTATGCCAAGGTCTGAAAATTATATATTTTCAAATAAAGGGGCTGCCCTTCTTTATATTATATACTTGGCAAAATTGCATCCTAGATCACATCGGTATGCTTGCAAGTTGCAAGCCATCTGCCAAAACAAATCAACAGAATCAGGGTGTTAGGCTTTTGACAGTTGCTTAGAATTAATAGTCATTAGAGTTCACATATATGCTTGTACGTACAGAAAACTCGAGCAAGCTCAAACAGTGATTTTGGCCAAAATGGGGACAGATTAGAAACATTACTGTTGAAAAACAACAATACTTTAGGCACATGAGGAACTAAATTCTATTTTGCAGTGCAAAATGCATGCATGGGAGAGACTGATATTATTTGCAATACAGTGTGTAGGCTAGGGAACAAATTAATTAAAGTGCATCTGTAAATTCTAATAAAAATGGGTAAAAGGAGGATAACTAAAGAACTAAATAGCTTTCGTTAGACTAGTAAAACTCAAATCCGTTTAGTTACTAATTATTAGGACATAACATCAATATTTATATATATTTTTCAGCGAGTTCGATTCGTCTATACTTCTCTATATTAATTGACGATTAATTTTGGAAAAAGGTGATGATTTCACCAGACGAAAAGCAGTACAACGAAAAAAAATCAGTGATCAGTTTAGCCAACTCTCTACGAAATCAACAGAAGTTAATTAAAAGCATATGTAGACACATGTTCGATGTAGACTCATCTCAAAATATACACGCAGAGTTTCTGCCAACATCATTAATTGGACCATGAGGTCAATGCTCGGTTGTGTAGAGCAGATGGCAAAACTGAAACGAACATTCTTCTGAATTTTTTAACCACATGTAAGAGTCGTCCTTAACAAGATGAGACGAGTTTGGTCGTAGCTGTGCAGTGTGCAGTGGTACTGTGACAGCCGTACGTCCAAGCTCCAACCATAAATATGTACAGCTGTATATACGTATAGATATAGATGTGATCCTTCAAAACTGTACTTGTATGGCACATGTATGTAAAGAAAGAGTTGTAGTGTACTGCACAAATCAATTAAAATCCCCCTTTGATGCATGATCACAACATAAACATTTGAATTTTGAATTTGATTTGAATGTACAAATCATTTGAATCAAACTCACATCCAGCGTGTCAAACTCTTGGCCGGATCCTATACCATGACCGTAGACGTGTCCGTTAGAACGCGGTTGATTTAAGTGAGTTATACTGCTGAATAATTGAAGGACACTAAAAACATGTACAGATGCGCACGATACAACACCAACTGGGAAACAGTATCATATGGAGTATATATGGAGTATGGATGGACTCAACCTAATCATAGTACAGGCCCTACCGTTCGAGATTACGTTGACGCTAACCGGTCTATATACCTAATTCCTCCTCCCTGATGAACACACACGATAAGAATTTTAATTTAGGGAGGGCGCTTAAGATTTTGAGATTATGCGAAACAACCAGTGATGCATATCTGAAAATATATAAAGAATCTAGTGTTTTTTTCGTTTCCTGGATATTAGTAATTTTATAACTACTAAGTTTTACTATTTCAGAATTTTTTTGGCTGTTTAAAAGAATTAGAGATTTTATGAGTAGCTAGGTGTAGCTGCTTAGAAGCTCCCTGAGAGAGCCTTAAGCACACACTAATTTCATTAATAATTAAGCGCGTCTCTATAATTAAGAAATGACTGGTAGCTGGTGTATATATTATACTATTACTACTGTTGGAATTATGGAGTATTTTATATATATAACGAAGATCACCAGACCCCGCACCGAAACAAATTAACATATTCCATTCCAAAAAGTCGTATCTTGCGCCTATCCTTTTACACTCTTTTGCACCTAAGAAAAAACAAATCAAAAGGGGAGGCGAGACTCGTTGAAAGCTCAAACCCTCCTCCGTTCCACGCCTTCTCCTCCCTTTCCACACATAGCTAGCTCCCATACTCTCACATACACCCCCATGTCTTCAGGAGGAGGAGGAGGTGGTGGTGGAGGAGGAGGAGGAGATCATCATGGCCTCTACCAACAGCACGGCCACGGACAGCACATCGGCCGAGGCGACGGCGGCGCCGACTACGTGTACAGCAACAACGACATGGAGAGCTTCTTCTTCAGTCAGCCTGGGGGCGGTGGCACCGGCGCCGTTGGCGGCGGTGCCGACGAGATCATGCCGTACTCCAGCATCACGGACTACCTGCAGGGGTTCTTGGACCCCTCCGGGCTAGCACGGCAGCTCGACGTGCCGTGCCCGGATCAGGATACGGCGCCGGTGGTCAAGCAGGAGATGTCGGTCGATGTGACGAGCCACGACAGCCAGGGCACCGTCGGCGCCAACGGAGATGGCGTTGCGCCGCTGGCCACGCCGAACTCGTCGGCGTCTTTCTCGTCCAGCGACGGCGAGGCGGAGGGCAAGTCTCGCCGGTGCAAGAAGGGCCAGGCGAGGGCGGAGAAGGAGGACGAGAAAGACGAGGAGGACGGGGAGAACTCCAAGAAACCGTATGTGTTCATCAATTTGACTGTAGTATATGTGATCCTCGTCTTGATTCCTCGTGGATGCATGCACGCTGAACCTTTTCAGTTTTTATTGTGTTAGATGCTTAGATCTGGCTGGTCATACTGTTTCGGTGTTGCATGATTGAACTGGAAATTTCTTTTTGTTGATGCCTTCTCTACTGCATGCATGGTGTAAACATTAGGGTTTGCTAGAAATTTCATCAAGAATTCAGATCCGTCTATAAATCCCCAACCTAAGATCTACTTCTTCTAGTGCCCCTTTTCTTCTGATTTCATTTCGGCCCCATTTCCAAGATGACTTTCTAGATGGACGTACTCTCCGGTCTCCAGAAGAGATCGATCTTGCGTAGAATGAATCAATTGCTACATGTACTACTACAGCTTCAATTTTGACCGGCTAGCTAGCTTAATTAGTCTTTCAAGATTATATTAAAGATTTCGCCTTTTAGAAAAGAATCAAATTAGATATATTTTCATATCACCAAGCACCTAAAGCTACCAAAGTTAATTTTATTTTAACACTTTTATGCAAAAATTACGCTGATCTTGCCACACAACTTGTGATCCACAGATATCTAGCTAGCTAGCTAATTAACTTGTTAGCCCCTAACTAATTAATATAGATCAAAACGACAACTCTTAATTTCTAGCAAAACTGGCGCTAATCTAACATGAAATAGCTAGCTATTCTCATAGAGTCATAGTTTCCATGACACCATATATATGGCTAGATAGCCTTCTTCTTAGAGCTCTGAAAAAGTCCAAATTAAACAAGTTAATAATTAAGCCTGAATGAGCCTGTCACTGCAGGATTTGATATCGGTCGCTAGCTCTTCATACTCTTGAAAATCCCTGCTCCTATCGCTCGATCTTCATACTCCTGATCATCTCTGTTCCTATATATCTATCCTACGTATATATAGCTGATCGACCTGACATTGTTTTGTTACCATGCTGCAGGAACAAGCCGGCCAAGAAGAAAACGGAGAAGAGGCAGCGGCAGCCCCGCGTCGCGTTCCTCACCAAGAGCGAGGTCGATCACCTTGAGGACGGCTACCGGTGGCGCAAGTACGGCCAGAAGGCCGTCAAGAACAGCCCATACCCGAGGTACACACACACATATACCTTAATTTCACCAATACGTAGAGAGAGTATGTACCGTGTTACTATGCTTATATAATTGTATGCCATCACGTTGGTGTCAAGTGCATTACCTTAGACTAGTAATCTTGCACGTACAAGTTATGAATTGAGCCCAATATATATGAATTTTCACTACCAATATGAATTTTGAGTTACTCAAATATAATGCAGGAGCTACTACCGATGCACGACGCCCAAGTGCGGGGTGAAGAAGAGGGTGGAGCGGTCGTACCAGGACCCCTCGACGGTGATCACGACGTACGAAGGGCAGCACACGCACCACAGCCCGGCCAGCCTCCGCGGCGGCGGCGGCGGCGGTGGCGGAGGCGGACACCACCTCTTCATGCCAGGCTTGCACGGGCTGCCACCGCCGCACCTCATGCCGGCGGGGTTCCACCCGGAGCTGATGGGCCTGATGCACCACCACCCCATGGCCGGCGCCAGCGCAAACTCTAGCATGTATCTGCAGCCAAGTTTAGCTCATCCTGCTGCTGCTGCTGCGGCTGCAATGTCAGCTCCTCCCCGTCCTCTTCAGCAGCACCACTTCACTGACTACGCCCTCTTGCAAGACCTTTTCCCTTCCACAATGCCCGGCAACCCATGACCACTAACTTCTACAAATATACTCCTTAATTTAACTAGCACCGGAAGAGAGAATTGAAGATGCTTTTCAAACACTGGAGATGCATACGCATGCGCCAAATGTGATCACCAGGGGGTGGGTACTTGAGCTTGGTCGTATCGGTGAGAATATATAAATGGTGTTAATTGATTTGCAGCAAACTTTCATCTTGAAACTTGTGCGAGCGCGTTTCCTTTTATCTTCCATTTTGTCAAAAATTCCCTGGTTACAAATTGAACGGATCGAGTAGATGGAAACTATTACCTATAACTAGAACGGCTGCAAATTAAAATTTCAGTTCTACATCTATAGACTTATTGTACATGTACACTAGTGTATATCATGTGTACCTCATTGACTCATTTTGGAGAGAGGAAATATTTCATTTACCGTGTGTTGTTTCTTTGAGCAATCAAACAGGATTCCATCTTATATATGGTTGGACCAGCTTTTGGGTGTTATTAGCTTGAACGAATAACAGGTGTGTACTTTTTTCTTTTGTGCACATGTAAAACTGGAATGCGCAATTAATGACGGTGCAAAAGTGAGTTTTGATGAGACTTTGGATGTTGATGCACTGAAATGGTTTTTCTTGTGGACGTGAGCATAAGATAGACTTTATATATCATGGTATGCTTGTTTGGTTTCAGAGGTTAATATTAAGAGTTTGACACAATAATAAGTAAATAATGGTGTGTTCCAATCTCAACTAGCTAGGTACTGGTTTTGTCTTAATTTGATGCGCTCAGCTATGTTATTTAATTTGATAAAACTGATACATATTCCAATATTCTATATTAATCAAACAATGTGTTGAATCTGATGGTTTGTCTGACCTCTATATGTTTTACAAATACATGATACAAATATATGATATATATACACTCTGAAATGTATGCATGGCGGATATGATGGTGATAAATTAGAATTATTGCATATTTTTAAACATACAAGGAAAATATATCTAGAAGTGCCAGCAGAGTACTAGTTAGTTTTTGTGTACTGTATTTTTCTCCTCGAAATGAATATAATATGGCTGAACTCCTGTCCTTAGTTATTTTAAAAACCACTAACTTTAGGTTACTAATTGGCATCAATTTTCCCTCTTATAGGACACGGCGCCGCTAAGCACAATTCTTTCTTCAAGATAGATTATTTCTACAAAGCAGTAGTAGATGCATGCACCAGATAGCCACTGCATGGTAGGCATGCATATATACCTTTTTCTCTGAGTGAGTTCGCCACTTTTTGTATAGATTTATTTAACGAAAATTTCTTAATTTGTAAGTTATGAAGGAGACATGATGCCAAAACACTTGCCCTCACGACATCATGCTTTGGGAGTGCAGATTCTTAATTTTCTATTCTTGTAAGAATGCATGCATGGAATGATAAAAAGGCCAGTTTTTTTTCCTTCAGCATATGCATTTCATATGTTTGGAACGTCAAAGTTTGCACCTTTTAAACAGATTGGAGATACGAGTGTCTCGGCTACCTCTTGATGTCCTCTCTCTCTCTAGTTCTATAATTCTTAACATTTTAGACGTGTTCTTATATATATAAGAAATAAACAAATAATTAGTACATATTTTCTGTTTGTCTATATTAATTATAACTGTATTGTATTAAGTTTACATACTTTCAGTGAGAGAGGAACTAAGAGTAGCTGAATTCCCTAGTTTTTTTGGCAATCAAGTGTCATCGTATCATTTTTATTCTCTCCCTGCCGTTATTTTTGACCAAACTCTGTTTTTCCCTCGTGCAAGCTTAAGCATATATGGGCATATGGCGGAAATCAATTAGCTTTCCTTGCCATCAATACTATTGACCAGGTGCGTAAATAGAATTGGTAGGTAGCTTTGGAATCAAGCAAATTAAAAGAATTAATAATTAAATGCATACTCATTTTTTCGAGACTATTTGAAAACAAAAGATGTACCAGGTTTGTTTGATACCCAGCACTAATAATTAGAGCTGTTGAAAATTAGTCCTAATTAATTCAAACATGTGAGCTAATATATTGACTAATTGTTAGTTTCTTACCTGACTAATTATTAGCTCATTAGTTCATAAAACTGGACTGATATGTGATAATAGCAAATATTAGACTCTATTGTCCCTTGTGTCATGTAGCGTGAGCATTGTAGCATGAGTACTGTAGCAATGGTAAAATTGACTTTAGCTATTTATTAGCCTAAATTATACAAACATATATGAACTAACTTTAGCCAACTAACTATTAGCTAGCTAACAATTAGCTCTAGCTATTAGCTAGCTAACTATTAGTTTTAGTACATCCAAACAAGCCCTCAACCACAGGTCTTGAAATAAACAAATACTTTTCTAACATAAGAAGAATAAGAAAAGGAATGGGTGATAGCCTGCTAATTATTATCAACATATATATAGTAAACATGTATGGCTATTCAACTATTCCCTATGTCCTAAACAGATTTCATTACTATAAAAACTTTATTTCTATTTTCTTATCTACGCTCGGTTTATGATTTGTAGATTAAAAAGTTTTATTCCTCCAGTATCTCTTAACTATCACTTTATAATACAACTTTATATTATTAGGAGTATTTTATTATTTTCTTTTCACCACTAATTTATTAATTTTGTCTTAAAAGTACAATTTTTACCGGATCTGAGGAAGCATTTACCAAGCTTTGTACGCATGCATCAGCTAATTAAACAACGTGATGCGCGCATCTCGATCTTGTTGCAAAATAATGTTAGACCATGAAACTAATTAAACACTTCCATATATATACAAGTGAATCGCACATCTCTTGGGAAGAAAAGAAAAATCCAAGCATCCTGACAGAACAGCTGTATAATAAATTTTGATACCAGTTTGCTAGACATAAACAAGAAAGTTATTTTATAACCTGAACTTTATTTTCAAAAGGCTATAATTAAACCAATCCTCTAAACTTCAAATCCAAATTCAGAGTGGTTTTGGATGAGTTTCTGCAGGAGTGAATTTCAGCTTGACCCGTTATCACCAAAGTTTCACATTGGATCTCCTCTCGCACGCATATTTTTGCTTAATTAATTTGGATCCCTTGACTTATCATTTTTGTTTCACTTTGGACCTCTTTTTGTCCTTTCATGCATGCATAAAGCTTAAGCATAGCATACCCTACAATCCTATACTTATCTCCACCACCACCTTGACGTACTTAGCCTACCTGGAGAGAATACAATATTGTAGAGTGAAAGGGATCCAAAGTGAAAATTAATTTAGGATGGGTGTTTAAAGTAAAACTTTAGTAAGAAGAGAGGGCTCCGTAGTGAAATAATTCACTCCTTGCTGCAACTTGACTATGCTATATATGCGAGGGGTAAACTATTTTTGAGTTTTAAATTAGTAAATGACTTCTAAAAAATTAAGGAAAAATTATCACTTGATTTATCATTTATGGAGTCTCTGGATATAAATAAATCAGGTAGGGAGTGAAATAAAGTTTAGTGCTCTTTAATAAATTATTTGCATACTTCTATGAAAGTTTAGGCTTATAGGATGTTTAAGATGATTTTAAGGGGATACTTTTTGAAACTTCTTGAAAATTTCCATCTATATTTTCCAATACCTTTCCACTTTGACTTGTATGATGGGAAAAATAATCTAATGAGACCAGGTATCATGCATGCATGCATGTGCATGTGGTTCGTTCATAGACCCCGACCTTATTTTAAATGAATACAAGATGAGATAGTGAGGAAAATGTGCATTCATATACATATACACGTTACTGAAAAATTATCTTGACCTTATTTCCCCCTCAATGCACCTCTCGTTGACATGTGGGTTCATGTGTCAGCTGATACACTAGGGCCAATATTTCTTTTGACAATCCACTAATTTAACTGCACCTTGCCCTTCCTGATTAATTAGTATATATACCATAAATAACGACCATATATATATGATCGAGTTCATGCAATTAAAATCCAAAGACTGGATTTGAGTAGCAACATCTGAGAAAAAGGACTCTTTGATTTTCCAAATCAGCTTTAATTCCCTCCTGTTATCGAGCATAGCATATTGAACTGTATGAAATTTCTCCAGTCCAGCACCCGAAGATCTATGGTGATATTTTTGCTGACCAAAGGCTCGCAGGAAAGTGATCGAAAAGCTCATGAGATACTCGCGCCAGAGTCAAAATTTGACAGTCACGTTGTATATATTATTCAAATTGAGCAACAAAACTCTCAAGTGGCCACAAATTCCTCAGCGATAGCTGAGCCAGCTGGGATGCGAAGCTATCGTGGATCTGATGACTTGCCGACTTTGCCCACTATAAGACGGGTAAATTAGTCGAACGTGAAAGAGGGAGAGGCTAGCTAGCCTACCTCAAGTGGCTGTCTTACGATCAATCCGTCAATTTGTTGTCACGCATGCACCGATCGATCGAGCTGACAAGGACGTTCCTAGAACCAAACAAAAGAGTGAGCTATGTATAGCCTTGCAATTTTAGGCGTTCGCTAGACTAGCTCTTTGTGCGGCCACTGTGCCAGGATTCTCCTGAAACCGAGTGAGCGAGAGAAAGAGAGAGAAAGACAGAGACAGAGAGAGAGTAAAAAAAGGATAATTTGCAGATGTGGTGGCCTCTACTGTACGGTGACACGAGAGAAATCACTGTGGTCGTGATTCGTGGAGGCGGTTTTGGTTTTAGTGGGCCGGCGAAATTTTGTGATCATTATTGGTTGTAGGATACCGAGTAGTCAATGTACCTCACTAGATTAAGCTTTTGACAGTATGAGTTACATCATCTCCCAATAGATGCTCAATGTAACTCTCTATCTCTATTATTAGAGATTTTAGTTTAAAATATATCTTCAACAGCTCCTTTATTTAGTTCCTAATTTTTAGAGATCCCTAAAATATTTCTCCATCATCTCTACTTATATGGATTGATTCACATTATCTATCCACTCTAGTCTCACCTATCGATGATACAAAAGATAAAATAAAAGAAAAGATGGAAGATTTGATAAGTATGTTTCACCTGTCGATGATATAAAAGTAAAATATAACGAATATGATACTGAAAGTCTACTGAAGAGTAAAAATATTAAAATATTAAATTTTATTAGAAGGACTATCTATATAAGATTTTAGGGAACCAAAAATAACAACTCTTTTGGAGATGCTCTTAGCACCAGTTTGATGAAGTTTTTAGCACATGTACTTATTTGCTCTCAGAATTTTTTAGTTTTTTAAATATTTAGATCTTTTCTAAACTGTAAATCTTAATAGTTTCAAAAACTAGAAATAAACTAATATCAAAAACTAAAAAAATAATAACTTCACCAAATTTTTATCAGCTACATAATTATCAACAGTTTTTTTAAATCTTTAAGTTTGATATCAAACGGCACTTTCCGTGATATATAAGATCGGAGAGAGCATTATGCATATTTGCATGCAAGTCTAACATAGTAACATTATATGGCGTAGGGGAATGCTAGAGCTGAGCTTAAAACGCGTTGGATCTTCTAATTGAAGATTAGTGGGTTTCTTCTCCGCGTCATTATGGCCTGTCAAGATTCCTCTCAAGATATAAAAAGTTAGTGAGGTGATCACTCATTTTCACGGAGAAAAGGCCGTTGTATATACACTTATATATATATATATAAATATAAAGAGAGAGAGAGAGAGAGAGAGAGAGAGATGTATTTATTGTTCACGGGGCTTTTGGTATGAAAATGGTTTCTTTTATGTGCACATTTTTTATTTCTACAGAAAAAACGGGAGACAAATTTCACTATTAATAATAGTATAGGGTTAAATGCATAAGCGTGCCTCATATTTATAAAAATATTTATGTACAGAACTACTTGTTTGATTGATACTTTAATAATAATCCAGCAGTTCGTTTATTGCGCTGAAAGGGTGAAGAATGAACAGCCATGTTTTGCTTGGGACACATGAGAACTTTTCATCAGGCCCTCAGGAAGACTCCCCTGCTCTGTTTCAGGATCACAGAACGAAAAAGGGTAAAGGGCTAAAGGCAAGAAGATCTCGCGAGCAAAACTTTTCAGGATAATGTGGTCGGACATGATGGTTCTTGGAAGCTGCATGAACATATTTAAGCACACGTGTGGAAGCTAGTACTACCAATTACTACCAAACATCTATCTGCTGGATCGTGGCCTGGGAATGCTGCTCCTGATCGCTACAGCTTCGTGAATTTTTCTTCTTCTGAGAGCAACGGCTTGAGCATTTATAGGTGGCGCCTCCCTTTCAGGGATTCGACGTAGATTTCGTTTTTTTGGACGCTTTCAAGCTTTGGACGCTCGGACGATGATGAGATTAAGCAAGCTTTCTCTGCTAATTTACTGGGGCTTGCTTGTCCTCTGTATTGCTGTGTTGAAGATATATATAATTCAGAGGAAGGACATGAGCAAGATCATCGAGGTACTGTACAAACATTGGGACTTGATTACCACATTTGCTGCTGCAGTTATACATAATTCGAACTGTTGCGTTTCTGTGCCAATTGAATGGGCAAAAGAACGGAAACTTTACGGTATATTGCAGCTTCTTTTCCACTATCAGAATTCGAGGTACTATACATAATTCGAACTGTTGCGTTTCTTGGCCACGGCAGAAATCTTTTCGAATTGGACGGCCAATACACAACCAGATAATTTACAGTAGTCAGTCTGGGTAACTGAATAAAGTTTGCCTTGAACAATTCTGCAGCAACATATGTACGGAGTATTTTTGTGACAAGTCCTTTTTATACTCTACAACTGCGGTAGTTTATAAATTACACCACTAACTTTAAAACAGTTCAATTAACCACCATCATCTTCTAAGGACAGTTCCAACCCTCCGTATAGGATGGTGTCTTAGGTATTTATTAGGCTGCCATATAGAAAAGAATCTGATGTGATAAAAAAAATAAAAAAGAGAGATAATAAAAAATAAAGACAACATATCTTAAGTAAGACATCAAATCGTTACAATATCTAAGACATGGAAAGAGATTGGATGAGAGGGGAGAGAAAAAAGAGAGTGGTATAAAAAAATTACTGTGGGCCTATACTAAGAAATCGAGGTTGAGAGTATGGTTTCTAGATATTGCTACATGATAAGATAGGATATCGTCTAAGAAACTTTGGGTTGGTACTGCATGATGCAAAACTCAAAACACGTAAAAAATGTTTAATCTTATTAACTACAGGGAATCCATTTGGAGGCCCAGTTCTTTTAAAAGGGCCTTTTGATTTGGGCCCTTTCAGAACTTGTTTGTGTGACACAACAATGGGCCATCGACATGCAAGGGAACAAAACTCGTGGGCTTTGATGTTATTAAGAGACTTAAGTCCAGTTTGTTTTAGTCCGATATTATTTTAATTTAGTTGATAGATAAAGATTATAATAAGTTATTTTTAAAAATAAGTTGTGAGTTGTTATGGATTATTATATTAGGATTGTAAAAAACTGCAATGCCCTCAAAACAAAGTTTGTTGTGGTAAGATTTGAGTATAAAATAATAATAGATAATCTATATTCCTTTTAAAAGAACCAAGTGGTGATGAATATGTCACATACCTATTTTTATTGTAGTTTTTGCAGTTTACTTCTTGGTACTATTTAATATTACACAACAAACAAATAAAAATGGATTGATGCATATAATTAAAAGTGAATAACATATATTATATAAAAATATATTTAATTTATTTTAGACAACATTACAATATTTTTCTTTCGTTAATAGCAAAGCATGAGCATTTTGCTAGTTTCTATAAGATTGTGGTGTGTATTCCAATCTTTCTATAGTAACAACTTGAAAAAAAGTTAGGTTTCACCAACTTATTTGATTACTTACATATAGTAATAAGCCAGTCTAATAAACCGACTGATTGCATGCAATTTTAACAAATAAACTAGGTTTTTTTTATTATCTTAAACTGAAACAGGGTTTAAAGCTGATAGGCTTGCTTGTCGTGAAGAAGACTCAAAGAAGATGAAGGGCAGGTTTGGTGGCTCTGATAACAACTCACAATTTGCAAATGTCACGATCAGCACAGGAGATTTCAGCGAGCTACAGCCCTTGTGAGACCGTAACCGCAAATAAGTTTAACCAAAAGCAAACCTCAACCTCAATATGATGCAAACTTACTCAACAAAATTAAGGCCTAATCAACACTCAAAACAAAAAAAAAAGGACATTCATAAAAAAAAACGAAGCAAAGATTAGCTCCTTGGAAAAAGATAGTAAAAATATTTTCTGCGTGGCCAAGCAAACAGCAAGGCAAAAGCAAGGGGGAACACCAGTGACCAGCCTTTAGTCCAGCGTAATTGGCCTTTGCAAAAAGATTGCACGTTTGTGCCAACGCCCGGTTCGCTTTCATAGCTTTCAGAAGAAGAAAAAAAGCACAGGGAATAAATGAATGTACAAATGTCGTGCTGTCTCTTGCACACCATCATCACAATCATCTCTTTGCTTAACCAAAGGTGATAACCATCATCATCATCTCCAAAGCAAATAAAATGAGACAGATTCCTCTTGACACATGTGACAAGACAAAGTACATCATTTCAAATGGTAATTTACAATGGCATGATCTTGTTCAGTTCACATTTCACAAAAACAGCTTACAAGCCAAACATGTATATAATTTAAGTAGTGCAACAATATAAGAAGAGCTTGAAGATCAAAGCACAGTGATCTACTGATCTGGGTGTGCTTGGCCATAAAAAATGGTAGAGCTACCATGCTTAAGGCACAAAAGGCAAAGGAAAGTTAGAAAACATAATGCATCATCCAGGGCTTCGTCTGACGATCTGATTGCACCATGAGGAGGCAGGGAAAGCCACGGCGCAGCAAGATCATGCTACCAGAAATCAAGCATCAGAATCCCACAAACACAGCCTCTTTTGAGGCCTGCAGAAATAAGCAAAAGATGGATGCCTTCCTTGTCTTCCACATCCACACAAAGTTAATCAGGTAACAATGATGAAAAGGGGCTTACCAAAGACCATGCATGTATGCATGATACCTTCAGATTTTATTTATGTGCAGCCTTTACTGTCGCCACCATATCAGTGTCCAGTTCTAATTATCCGGTACCTCCACGCCAAGTTTCTTTGCTTCCATCTTGAGAAACTTAAGGTATCTAACAGCTTCCTCTAGGACAGAATGTGTATCCAATTGGTCTCCACCAGGGATTAATCCCCTAAGAACTGTGATAATGTTTCTCATCCTCTCATTATCCATGGATCCATGGAAGACTGAACTGTTGCCAGAAGAATGATGCATTTTCTTGGACCTGGGTGGTGAAGATGAATCAAAGGGACCACTCTCGAAGCGGTCAGGAGTACGCCCGGTACTCTTGACATCATCTTCATCGCTTTCTTCGTCGGAGCTTAGCAGTGCATCGATTTCTCTTGTATCCTCCTTGAAAGATGAGGAATCTTCTTCCAGGTTTCCATTGTCTTGGCCAGAACTTCTGCAAACTGCCTCATGATAGGAAGGGAAAGCATTGGCGTCTGCGTGGTTTAGTTTGCTCACCAAGGCAGGATGACACATGATGCGCCCTTTGTCATCGGTTTGATCAAAGATGATGAAGTTTCTGGGGCATACCTTGGAAGGCTGAAACTCAAATCCACTGAGTGAGGTTCGGAACTGAGGAATGGTCATGCTCATGCCAGCAGGAGCAGCAAAGGCAGGTGAAACAGGAACCCTTGAGTTGCATTGACCACCCAAGGGTCCATTTGCAACACAACCATCTGCTTCATGTCCACCACAAGCAAAGGAGGGGTTCCCAGTGAAAGCTGTTGGATCCCTCTGCATGGGTCGATGGCTGATACTGGACAGAATGCACTTAAGACGGACCTCTACCTGATCTGATGTAGCTACACTACCCCAAAAACAATGAGAATTCTACAATATGTTTGCAGTTCGCAACAACAAGATGCTAAATATGTCCCTACCACATGGTAGACACCATGAATGCCCTGCTTTTGTTGTTGCGACTTTATACCAGATGAAAGATAAACAGCAGACAAAATGACTAATATCGACTCCTGTGTTTTAGACTACGTGATAGGCTTAAGCAACTGACGGAAGTACTCAACCTGCAATTTAGAAGAAGTTTTTAATACAAACGACACAATAAAAAAAGGTGCACAAAGATGTGTGAAACAACTGAATATATATAATTAAAAAACATAAACTGAATTTGCAGGTATATATACTCGATTTAGATGTACAAATGCATAGAAATCATGTAAGTATGTACAAAAAGAAAAAGATTGATCAAGCAAACTTCCTAGCTCATTATCTAAAAAAATCAAACTTTCTAGCTTAACTCGAGGTCAAGGATATCAGGGCTGGTGGCAAGGAGACAGTGGAAGTGAAGGGGCTGACACCCCTCATGATTAATTTATTAGTATAACCATTTAAATTTCATCTATAAAAGCACTATTCAGCCAGGATAACAGATTAACAGAGAGAACATGACTGGAAGATCATTATATACAATATGCATTCCTAAATCCAACTAAATTAGCTGTTCCATAATTGGAAGATTTCCAACAATTCCAATGGTATAGAGAAAATTGATGGATGGTACATATTACTACTGCATTAAGATTATAGTGAGTCCCAAACATATTACCATGAACTTGGACACGAAAAATGACACCTGACCCAATTTGTTCTTTTAGCAACAACTATATTTCTCTTTTCAAAATGACATCTGACTTAAAAAAAACTCTTTTGGAAACAGGATAGCAACAAATAAATAGCTCACCTGGCACACTTGCATCCACTGATAATAAGCAAAGATCCTAACATTCATTACTATGGTTCCCACCTCCTTCACAATGCGGAATCTCTTAAGTTCAATCTTAACATACATTCTCAATCTTTACACACACAGTGTACAAGAACAAAGAACCACTAATGAAAAAGATTCTCCTATAAATGTGACCGCCTCACCTGAAATGCATGCAAATAACAAAAATCAGAGTGCATTATGAGATTTTCTGATCATGAACATGAAAAGAGTTTTCAGGAGAGAAAAGTTGCATACACGATCACACGGAAAAACACAGCTAGGTGAACAGACTTCCGGCTACTGTAATAAGTCGAGTACAAGGGAGTCCACGGCATACTGCTCCTAGGTGCTTTAATTTTGTTATATTCCTGCAACCCTGCTGATTGTGAATATGTTATCACTTTAAAATATCAATAATAGGATATATAAGAGATGGTGCTAACTATAACTAGTATACAACTTCAGGAATTCATGGTAATATATGGATAAAAAATACACCCCTGAAGCATGTCATTTCCCTGGTGATACTAATACACTCAGTTCATCCATGCTACCTTTCAACTATAAGTCAAAACTCAATTCTCGTGAGAAAACTAAAGGATCGTTGATTTCCAGTGGCTGAGGGGCAGAGTTCTATAGGAGATTGGACAAGGGGATCATTATTAGTTAAAGTAACTGTTGGATTGCATCGAGTTCAGAAAAGGATAGAAAACATCCATCCTTGATCAAACCCCAAGAAGTTAAGGAAAGCATCGATCTTAGTACCCTATCAAGAAAATCTTGGTAAGCAGACACTAACCATGGAAAACCCCAAACTTTGACTGCTCTAATACGATCTACAACTGAAAGCGCGGATTAAAACGGTCATAAGAATCATAACAAAATCAAGAAAGGTCCATGACGCAAAGTACCAGAACCAGAGGACTACAAACAAATCGA
The DNA here is from genome assembly GCA_000418225.1 of Zizania latifolia. Lineage (NCBI taxonomy): Eukaryota > Viridiplantae > Streptophyta > Magnoliopsida > Poales > Poaceae > Zizania > Zizania latifolia. The sequence continues at coordinate 1,728,412 of KE370885.1, forward strand.
GCACCGGGAGGCCGATACGCGAGGCGGTTCTCGACGAGGGGAGCCTGAGTTCGTCGGCGGAGCGATCAAAATCGGATCTTGGAGACGATCCCGAGGTGGAAGCGTTCGTGGCTTCGTGGTCGTGCAGCGGCACCAAGAAAAAGGAGCGGATTTGGGGGCGGCGACTGGAGAGAAGAAGACAATAGGAACAAAAGGGCACAGCACTAGTAGCATGGGATGTGCGTCTATGTCGTGCTCGTGCTGCCTGCTTGGCCTGCAGCTGCTGAACGGGGCTAACTGGGCTAAGCACTAGGTGGATCGTTCATGTCTACGGTCTACCTTTTCTCCCCCTCCTTTCTTTCGAGTGCTATTGCTTTTGTGTAGCTTTACCCTGTTTCTCTTTACTACTTACTACTCCCTCCGTCTTAAAATACAACTATTTCTATCATTTAAATTTTATTCTAAATATAATAACTTCTATAACTTTTTTTCCTCAATCTTTCTATTTTATCCCTAGGTGCCAATCAAAAAATTAATTCCCTGTGGACTGTGCGTGCGTAAGGACAATCCCCTTTCACCTCCGTTCTGCTCCCTCCTCCCAACAGATCTCCTCCTAGCGCAACGCCAACGCTAGGTGATGAGCGGCGAGGGGTGAGTGCCAAGCGACGGGCGGTGGTGGGCGAGCACCGGGCGACTGCGGGCGAGCTCTGTGCGACGGGCAGCGGGGGGCGAGCACCGGGCGGCGAGCAAGCTCCGAGCGACGGGCGGCGAGGGACGAACACCGGGCGACGGGCGGCGGGGGGCGAGCACCAGGTGACAGCGGGCGAAGCTTCTGGCGCTGTCGATTTGTCGGACGGGCGTCCAGTGCGCCCACAGGGAGAGTCTGGCAGGGGGCCGGCGAGCGAGCGACGATGGCGGATAAGCGGCGACCGACGTTGGCTGATAACGGGCGAAGCTCTTACGGAAGGGGAAGGGCACTTTAGCCAAATTTGCCATGTCTTGGTATCTATGCCAATGCTCAGAAGTTATTGTAATATAGGACGGAGGAAGTACTGTACTTGGATCTGGGATTAAAAGTCTAGAAATTATGTATGGTGCCAAACTTTTGACCTGTGCCAACATGTTATACCATGAGTAAGTGCATCAATTTTTACAATTTAGATTTGTTTTAAACTTATTTTATAAATAGATTCTTGAAAAAACTTATTCTAGGAGTAGACCCAAAGCTTGGCGCCAATGCCATTAGCGCTGAGCCTTAACAGGTTGACACCAGAGTCATTGGCGTAAACCTTCGGGACACGCTGGCTGCTGGATCTAATGTGGCAAGGGATCTCGGCGCTAGAGGCGTTGGCACCAAGCTCAAGTAAGGCCAGGGAACAACTACATACTAGCACTCAATATAACGGAAAGTATGTCGTGGCTTAATGGAGGAGGCCTCTTAATATCAAGAAAAGGTCATAGGTTTGAGTCATGGCGTAAAATAATAATTCAGTTTTTCCCCTTGCGTTCAATTTTTTTTCTTTTGGTCATAAAACATTTATATTTATGTAATAGGTTTCTAACTTAATATTTTAATTTAATACTTATCATATTATTTAGTTGAATAAAAATGCACTAAATATTTTCTAACGTTTTTACGTCCCGTAAATTTGCACTAAATGTTATTTAGTTGAGTAAAAAAATATACTAAACATTTTCTAAAGTTTATTCGGAAACTAATCATACTATCATATTATTTAATGTTTTAATAAGTTTCTAACGTTTTTTACTTATGCAATCCGGTAAAATAATTATAATTAAGTAAATAATTATTAAATCTGCACTGTAATTTATTATAAATACACTAAATAATATAATAAGTATTAAATTAAAATATTAAGCTAGAAACTTATTACATAAATATAAATGTTTTACGACCAAAAGAAAAAAACGTTTGAACGCAGGGGAAAAAACTGACTCGAACCCATGACATCTTCTTGATATCAAGTGGCCTCCTCCGTTGGGCTATGACATACTTTCAATTGTATTGAGTGCTAGTATGTAGTTGTTCCCCTGGCTCCGCCTGAGCTTGGTGTTAACGCCTCTGGCACCGAGCTCCCTTGCCATATCAAATCTAGCAGCTAGCGTGTCCCGAAGGTTAGCGCCAATGACTCTGGCGCTAACCTGTTAAGGCTCGGCGTCAATGATATTGGCGTCGAGCTTTGGGTCTACTTCTAGAATAAGTTTTTCTAGGGGTCTATTTGTGAAATAAATTTTAAAAAATGTCTAAATTGTAAAAATTACTGTGAGTAAATGTATGTTTGGTGAGTTTAAGATTATAAGAAACAATTAGCAGAAGTTTAAAGAATATATATCTTCTAGATATTAATTTATTTTTAGATTCTATAGTGACTGAATTTTTGTAATCTTAAAAAAATCCAAACTATTTAAAAAACTAGAGATTCTTTTTTCACTAGACCGGCGAACGACAGATCAAGATATATTAGAATGAAAAATGTAACTTTACAACAAACAAACGAAGATAAGAAAAGACACAACCCCTAATAGCTGCATCAACCTACAAGCAATTCAGAATCTACAAGCAGAGTACACAAAGTGAAGGCTCATCACAAGCTAAAGACAAAATCAAAACGTTAAAAGATCAACTGCTTCCCACTCCTAGGCTTTAAGAGCAACTCCAGCAGTTTTTCTAAAATTCATTCCCTATATCTCTCATATAGGGGATGGCCCTAAAAGATTCCATCCCTATATAGCTTACGTCTTCGTCAGCTTCCGTAAAACTCAATCCCTATATTTTCAAATCCTATTTTTTATTATTATCCAACGATAAAAATTATAACGATAAAAATTTCAACGGCTATATTTCTAACGAGTATATTTCTAAATTAGTCCAAATAAAATAATT
>KE370885.1:1744981-1756805 GCA_000418225.1 Zizania latifolia
GATTGCGTCTACCTCGTTCTTGCTTGTGTTCTCGATTCGCAAGCAGGGATAAGCCTTCTTGGCGAGGTCAACCGCGTTCGCGCTTGGTTGATAACCAACAGAGCGGTGGTGTAGCGGTTGCTGGTTTCGGATCGGTGCTGATTTGAAGCCGGACCGTCAACGTCGAGATCTCCACAAATCGTGTTTACCCTCCTCATGGAAGATCGGGCACCCCCGTGCGTATCAACACCCCCCTCTCAAATCCCACTATTTTCTGCCGATTTCTCTCCGGTTTGTTGTGTGGAATGCATCTACACAGGTGAGCTCCTCCGTCCCTGAAATTTTTGCGAGTTTTTGTTGGTTATTTTGTGAGTATTTGGAGCAATAAGGTGTATCCTATATTATGCTAATCTGGCAATTTAGATTAAACCTGCGATTATTGGTTGGTTATTCTCCATACTATGAGGTACACACAACATATTTGCACATCTATTTAAATTTTGTTTGAAATTTGGAGAGAATGAATAAATGTAGATAGTGAGCTCAAATGTATCATTTTTTTCGTGATCTTACAATAACAAATTTGATGGACACTTTGATTGTATATATGTAGCCATATTTTACATGTTATATGTTATGAATGAATTTGTTATAGATTATCTATGTATTGAACATGTTGATATACTATGTCACTTGATGGATTTATTCATTGTAGATAGATATATTAAAAAAATAATTTTCTTCTAGTTGGTTGTAGATGGATAGATTGGTCCGTGTGTACTATAGGGGTAGAGTGCTTGAACCAAAAGTCAGTGGACCTATTGAGTTAGTCGACATGGACATAAAAGTAGTAATTTTTGCATGTCCTCCAACATTTCAAGAGATGAAGTCGAGAGTTCAAGATGAACTTAGATGGTTAGACAATGAGTTATGATCCGTTATGTTCCAAGATAGCTACGAGGAAGTTAGAGGACATAAGTATATAATAGATCTGTTTGGGCAAATTGATTGGGAGTGTTATGTTGAAGTAGTTAAGGATTCCATGTTCAAGTCTCTAGAGGTGATTGCATATAAAAGGAAAATTGTTCGCACATTGGATTTGAACCATTCTTCCAATCATGAACCTTTTGAGTTGGGTGGAATGGGCGAATGCATGAATAATTTAGACCGTTCTGTAAGCCATAGGTCTATTGGAGCATCGAAGGGTGAACTTGTCCGGGAGGATTTTCCTGAAGTTGGGACATATGAGTTTGATCACACTGGGATGCAAGATACTTTTGGCTATAGCTCACTGATTGAAGATGATGACCAGCGGGATGAACATTTAGATGGTGGAACGCAAGAAAGGAGTGGTGTAAACGTTTCCACCCGGGTGGTTTGTTCGGGTGATTCTAGATCAGAAGGTGCAAGCGATGCCGGTGGAGAACTTTATGAGAATGAATATGCATCCAACTCAGAGTACGATCGCCCACTGCAACCACTCACTGAGGATGATAGGCTGACATTGAATGAGTGTCTTGCATTTGAAAAGGTGTTCGGAAGGGGTCTGGATATCCATGAGTTTTGTGACTTGAGTAATATAAACGGTGCAGCTTTGGATGGTGCAATGAACGATGATGGTTTGCCTGAACCGTCTGAGAAGGACATGTTGGTCAAAGGGCTACAATTTCCATCTCTGTTTGCTATGAAGATATGGCTGCAAGAGTACGCAATTGTTCATCATCGACCGTACCGTGTGGTGCACTCTGATGCATCCAGGAGGTATAATATTGTCTATGTTGATGTGAAATGTGAATGGAAAGTTAGCGTCTCAAAGAAGAAGGGTGATATATGGAGGATTTTATGTGTGGGGAAGCCTCATAGATGTGGTAGTGCCTAGGATAGTGGTTCTCACCGGCAGCTGACTTCGCAATTCATTGCTAGGAGGTTGTGTAATGCTGTGCAAAGGCAGCCTACCCTGTCTTCATCTGTGTTGGATGAATTTATCTTTGAGGTATTTGGTTATCGGGTGAAGTACGGCAAGGCTTGGAGAGCAAAGCAGCAGGTGATAAACTTAATATATGAGGAGTAGGGTGAAGCATATGTTCGTTTGCCTACACTGATGCAAGCCATGAAAGCGACGAACCCTACGATGGTGTATCAGATCGATGCATATCCGAATAGGTACACTATTGTTGACGGAGTTCAGAATTTTTTGTTGTCGTGCGTTTTTGTGCTTGGCCAGTCTGTGGAAGGATTTAAGCACTACAGACCAGTTGTTTTTGTTGATGCTACCTTCTTGACTTGGAAATATAGAGGTACATTGAAACAGCAATTGTAGCAGATGCGGAGGACCAACTATTCTTGTTGACATTTGCTTTGGTTGAGAAGGAGAACAATCGAGATCGGAGCTATTTTTTAGAGCATGTCAGGCGTGTGGTCATTGGTCAAGCTAGAGAAGTGTGTGATGGAAATGTGCCCAAGAAAATTCTGGGGGAACCAGAAGTTCTGGTCTAGGGCCGAAAGTTCCGGGCCAGCCCCAGTTTCGATTTCTGGAGGAGCCAGAAGTTCTGATTGGACCAGAAGTTCCAGTTGGACCGAGAGTTCCAGGCCTGCCTGAAAGTGAAATCTGGACGAGTCGGAAGTTCTGGTTAGGACCAGAAGTTCTGGATCAAAATAAATTCGATACAGAAGGTTATTTTTGGAAGTTCCGGTTAGGACCGGGAGTTCCGGGTCTAGACGAATAGATTAGATCTATTGGACTTTAATACTGATTAAAGGCCCATGAGAGGGCACTATATAAGGAGAGGAGGGGCTAGCACGAAAAGGCTGCCGTTACTTCTGGTTTCTAACCCTAGCCGCCTCCTCTCCCCTCTCTCGGATCGCAATCGTTGTGATCAATCTCTCGGATCTCGTGAGTGGTGCTAGCACGCCGGCACGAGGTGATCCTATCCCCGAATGTATGGATACCGTAGAGGCAATACTCCAATAGTGATACTCGTCTTTCTTCCTGTGGAGTTCGCCGGATCATAGGATCACGTCGTCTTTATCGTCGGATCGCCGACGAACGAACAGAGCCGGGAGGAGTAGCTCGAGGACACGCTTCATCGACTCTACTTCCACTGCCCGAGCGTGTCTCTGATTTAAGGTAATGATCCATGATCCTATTACACGCATGGTTCCTAGGCTAACGGGGTAAATTTTTAAAATAAAGCGCTAGCGTAGCCTCCCCATAACCCAATAGTGTGTATTGTCTCTGATAGGCACCCTGGCATTCTTAATGCACTACGAATGGAGATTGACGGACTACCTCATGTCTACCATAGATGGTGCAATCGACACTTCTACGCTAACTTTCACAAGGCAGGAGCTGATAATGGGTAGACGAAGGAGTTGCTACGCATAACTCAAATCGGCGAGAAATGGATTTTCGATAAAGATATTGAAAAACGGTTGCCTTTGCTTTCTATGAATGCAAAAAAATAGCTCGAGGACCACTTGGAGAAGGACAAGTGGTCTCGTGCGTATGACACCGGTGGATGCCGTTATGGCTACATGACCAGCAACACAGCCGAGCAATTCAACAATATACTGAAAGGCATCAAGAAGTTACTTGTAACTGCTATAGTTACATACACTTTTAAGAAACCGAATGAGTACTTTCAGTCCAGGCATATGGCGACATTACAAAAATTGCATCAGAGCGAAAAGTGGGGTGAGAAGGTTGCTATAAAGTTGAAGAAGCGGAATAGGAGTGCTAATTCGCACACGGCCACATTATTCAATTGGGAGAACTTGACATACAAGATTGTTGAGAGGGGTGGCATCACACGTGGAGGTGTGTGTCATGGAGCGTGGGCATTTAAGGTGATTGCTGCTAATAATAAATGCTCATGTCAAGGGCCTATGATCTATCACATGCCATGCTCGCACCTGATCGCCGTATGTCGTATCCACAACCTTGATCCAAAAGCACCTGATCGTATGCCCCGAAGTTCTCACTTTAATCTGTTGTGGATACTTGGTCTACCAAATTTGAGCCTTATCTTAATCTAACACAGTGGCCTCCGTACAACGGTGAAGAGTTTGTTGTTTATAGGGCGTTAATTGCCAATAGTAGGGGCAAAAGGAGATCGAAACATTTTAAGAACGAGATGGATTCAAGATTTGGAGGTTCTCGAAGGCCTGTCCCAAGTATGCTTAACCTGCAAGCCGCACCCGTGAAGAATCGTTGCTCAATTTGCCACCAAGAGGACCATAAGAAGGGTCATTGTCCGACCGTAAAGAATAGGTCCTCTAATGGAGTGGTACGATACTGCAAACATTACATATATTACAACTAGTTTGTTGTTGTCTTATAAACAAAACTATGATGTTTCAACATTTTTGGTGCTAACTAATGAAATGGTTCATTTTTTTAGGATGGCGGAGGTGCTAGCTCCCGAGGCTGAGTACGAGGGCAACCATCGGGCATGAAAGATCACGTCAGGCTAAGTGTGTTGTTATGTTAAGTTCTTACTCATTTCGATATGTCTTTGTTCTAATGTTACAGCTGGTACTAATTGCCTATTTTAAATAGATGCTTGCACCACTCCATATTCGAACCCATGCCGTGATGAGATTCGACAACAGGTACACGCCTTACCTTCGGCGCGCCGGGCTATTGGGATTCTCGACAGTAGCACAGAGGGGTCTGCCCACCTTCAATGCTTCAGCACTCACAGCTCTGATTGACCGGTGGCAACCCGAGACACATACCTTCCATCTGCCGTATGGAGAGATGACGATTACACTATAGAATGTCACGATGATCCTGGCTCTTTCACTTCGTGGCCATGCGGTATGCGGGAGCACGGCATCGGACGGGTGGAGGGCTCAGGTGCATGGCCTTCTAGGTGTTGAGCCACCTGCTCCACCACCTGAGCAGAGGAAACCGAAGACATCTGGTGTTCCACTTACATGGCTTCGAGCCACATTTCAGCATCTAGATGTAGATGCAGATGAGGATACTGTGCAGAGGCATGCCTGAGCCTACGTGCTGTATCTCTTCAGGTCTGTTCTTTTCCCTAACTCTGGTGGTGACATGGCATCATGGATGTGGTTGCCTCTACTCCATGACTGGGATACTGCGGGGACTTACAGTTAGGGCTCAGTGGCTTTGGCTTGGTTATACAGACAGTTGTGCGAAGCAAGTAGGAGATCAAGTACGACTGCGTCCATGAGCGGGTGCATCTTGTTGTTGCAGGTACATGTTTTGTTTGGAGTCTATTCTTATGTATGTTGCGATCAGTACATTATAATTTCATTTGTGTTATCTATTACATTTGTAGTACTGGATGTGGCTCCGCCTTCCAGTGGGCAGACCATCTTGGAGGAGAAGGAATGAGTGGCCGCACGATGATTGTGAAGTTTTCATGCCAACATAAAACCCTAAACCCGCAAGCAGCAGAATCATTGGCAAATCCTAATGAGTACCCAATTGTTCATATGTAATATCAAATGGTCGTAATGCATGACGAATCAAATTGTTAAACTAAAATGAGATACTTTCATATATAAATCGAAATCAAAATCTTCAACTATATTGAACTATACAACTGTAACTTGTAAATGACTATGTTGTCTTCTATAACTTTATTGTACGATATAACTAGTAATTACAACCAAATTTCATGATTTCACAATGAATTGATATTTATCGAATATAGGTATATCAGTATATGAGTGGTATTGTATGAATGGTACTGTATGAGTGGTATATGACTGGTATATGAGTGGTATTTGACGATTAGGTTCAATCGAAAGTCCCTCTTTACAATATTTTATCTAATAAATTAACAACCATTTTCAAGAGTGCATCCAAAAATCCCAACCCCATGTCATCGAGTTCTCGACCGTCAATCTACTATTGCATAATTGCAACAAGAGCTCTAAGATTTTCACCAAAATAACAAGTACACACTAATTAAAATAGTCCACCATCAACATCACACATAACAAAGTATACGACATACCATAGTACATTACAATGGCACATTCAAGCGTAACTACGTGCCTTTAGGGGAATGAAAATAGCTGATACTTGTCTAAACTGTCTACTGAGTGCAGCGAGGGTACTTTCTCTTCCTTATGGCCTCCGGTCCTGCTTCCTTAGCACAGCGAGCCCTCTCACGCTTCATCTCCCTATCAGCCTCACACTCCTCTTTTGCCTTGAGCTCTAACTCCTCTCTCCTCTTCTCTTCTTCCTCACGCTCACAAGCCCACTTGTATCGCATCTCAAAAAGCTCCCTGTTGAACTCCTTGTGTCTCATAAGATCTACCCAGTCATCGAGGTGCACCTCCTTATCAATTCATTCGACAAAGTCATAGAGCGGAGGTGGCGATGGTGGAGGAGTAACCTACATGCACAAATATTAATACAGATACTATAAGCGATTTTTTTCATAACAAAATATAACTGAAGAAATAACATAATTGTTTATACCGGTCTCTTAGAACGTGGTCCACGCTTTGGCCTTGGCTTTAGCCTAGGAGGAGTATACAAGTAGTTGCCGCACTTCGAATACCTCATCTTGTATGTGAGGTCATTCATGTTTCTCATAAATTTGTATTTATCTCCACAAAAACACATAGGGGGTTTCACACCTTCTGGCGGACGGTGACGAGAATCGTAACCGTACTCAGATTTATCCTTTTGCACCATCTTCGACAAGAAAATAAAAATTGATATTTTCTTCGTGACATAAATTTAAAATACAATATTCAATCTCCAAACGTGTTGTCTATTCATGTAATAACGTACGGCTATATGCTACCATTATTATTAAAATAAAAGTAATATCTTTACAATCTAAAGATTGTGCTACTATCTATTTTAAAAACCTAGGGTTCTATCATATCCAAATAATCCAAAATAAATGATTTTATGCATTGCATTCACCTACCATTATGGAAAAATACAATATTTTAACCACAAAACTACAACAAATTGCTATATGTTACTATTCTAGGGTTCACCTACTTCTTCAAATTCCTTACAAATCCACCAATAAATCCACAATAAAAACATAGGAAATGGATGATCTCACCTTGAGAATCTGGATTCACAAGAAATCACGTCGAAAAAGTTGGAATATTAGTAGAAGATTTGAGAAGGGTTGAGAGAAAGAGAGAGAGTTGCTCGGGTCGGCTGGGGAGAGGAATGGATGAAATGAGAAGAGAAAAGGGAAAGGAGTCGATGTATATAGCAGGAAGCTCGGTGCCAATGAAGTTGGCGCCGAGCTCGGAGCCAATGGCTCTGGCGCCGGCGCCAAGCTCCCTTACCACGTCAGAATTAGCGGCTAGCGGGTCACGGAGGTTGGCGCTAGTGTTATTAGCGCCAACCTGTTAATATTTAGTGCCAATGGTATTGACGCCGAGCTTCGGATCTATTGCTGAAATAAGTTTTTTTAGAGGTCTATTTACGAAATAAGTTTTATAAAAGATCTAAATTGTAAAAATTCCAGTTTTCCGGTGAGCCAGGTACCTGTACCTGTTCATAAGGGTTGGATTCTAGTTTTCTTTTTTAACCGGATTAGGGCTCTGCATATATATGAATATGGGTGTCATGTAATAATTAACCTGTGGGTTGTTGTAAATTACAATAATAATGGTCCAATAAACTATGTCTTGTGTGCTAATATAACCTGTGTCTGCTTTTCTGCCACTGTGTTGTCCCTGATGTCACCGCCGTGCTACCTCTACTATCAGGTTTATAAGGTGATGAGTCTGAGTTCAATATTAACCGATCAGATCTAACTCATCCCGTTGCCATAACTAGGACATAGCATATCATGATATAATACACCTAGAAGCTCCAACATGTCTTGTAAAGTAATCAAGTATTAGTTTTCATGATTATGAGTAGAAATACTAATGGTATAATATGTGCAGTACGCAGTATCATCGATAGGAAAGGCGGATCACAAATAGATAGCACTTAGTGCTCATTTAGCTATTTTTAAAATTTTTAATGGAGTTAACTATTTTGATGAAAGCCTAATGGAGCTAAGCCTGATGCCATATCCGATAACAAAATTTCCAATAAAATTCCGACAAATCGAGGAATTCCATGGAAATTTTAAATCCTTTGTCCCACCGATCCATATAGAAAAATACTCAGATCCTACAAATTTTCTTCGTAAATTATTTATTCAAAATAAAGCCATAGGTGGTTCCAATCTAAAGATGGCGATGAGTACCCAAAACCCAAAACCCAATGAGTTTTTACCCTATTAAGGTATATATACGAGTTAAATTATTCAACCGCGTGTCTATTAATAGGAAAAAACAAAATCCAATGGGTACATAGATATGGGTATGATTTTATACTATCTATACCCATCACCCGATGAATACCCATCACTCAATGGATCATTTGTTTGTAGCCTAACCCATTAAAAAACTCTAAGTTTACTTCGGTCTTTCCTAAATTTCTCTTCTGGTCACTGCTTCTCTCCTAGTGCCCAGCCCCTAGGTCCTGCGGTGGCCGGCGACGTGTGCATCCACTCCTTCTCACTCCTCAGTCCAGACTCTAGAGTTCTAGACGTTTAGTGCATGCCGCTCGGTTTAGCCTTTTGACGTACTGTAGTAGTTAAGACTATTAAGTGTTAGTTCCTTACTAGGTTATGTGCTATCATGGGAATAATTATGTTACAAGGCTTATTCACTATTCTGGAATAGTTATGTGTTGTCTTGTTAATTGAATTAGAATTTGGTTATTATGGGTATGGGTTGTCCGACGGGTATATTTTACCTGCATGGGTATGTGTTTGGGAAAAAATTAGACCCGCATGTATATATGGGTAACTCCATAGAAATTTTTTTTCTTAACGGGTATGTGTTTGAGATGTTCAAACTCGATGGATATAGACACATTGTCATCTTTAATCCAACCTCACCAGCGTGGTGGTGCGCGCCACGGCTTCCCCGATGTGGAGCTGAAACACGGCGAGGACGCCGGCGGTCACACCGGCACTATCAGATAAACAATTATCCGGTGGCCGGTGCAAAATGGGACGAGCAATACTGCAGCAGACAAGCTCTGCAGCCTCTGCCGTTGGCTGCGGCACAACTTTTTCAATCGTCCTGTGTGTTAACCACACGACGTATCGTACACTTTATTGGCCACACTATGTCTCATTTTGGTTCATTTGGTTGTGACAGATTTAGTCACCAGCCCTATTTTATTAACCGGCGTAACATCCTCGGTGCTTGAAAGGCATCACTGCTGACATAAGGTGATCCACTAATTTCACCGGTTAAAAGCTCCCGTCAGAGTGGAAAATCTCAACAACTTGAATCCAAAACCTAGCAGAGAATGGATATATAATAGTGACAGAATCAAGGCACCTGTTGAAACTTAAACAAACATATATAAGTTTATTTCCCAAAATTTATATCTGCATAGGTTTCCACACAACGAAAGGGAAAGAAAAATATATAAGTGGGTTCAGCATATCAGCATATGGACTGACTTTAAACTTCTCCGTGGCCAGCCTGAGCAGTATGGTCAGATTTTCTTCAGCTTAATTTGAGCACCGTGCTGTGGATGAAGAGTTAGCACGGTGTATGGTGCGTGGGTGTACGACGGTGAAAGCTCGAAGGAGAAACGCTGAAGGATCTTGGTCAGAGCCATCTTGGCTTCCAGCAGTGCAAAGTTTTGGCCGATGCAGATTCGAGGACCCCATCCAAATGGGAAGAAGGCGGCCTGATGCTTCGTTGCATTGGAAATGCCATCAGCAAACCTCTCTGGATTGAATTCGTTTGCATCTCTTCCCCAAATTTCAGGATCATGGTGAATAAATACGAGGGGCAACATAAGGTTCACCCCAGCCGGATATGTGATGCCACCGAGCTCCATTTGCTTGTATGTTCGTCTGATCAGAAACACCGCTGGCGGGTACAACCTAAGAACCTCGTATAGAATCATTGTTACCTGCAATAACAAAATTGTATTCAAGACCATTTGCTCCAATGATTCTGAAAATAAAACATCAAATCTTCCCGTTTACTTAAAATCAATCATTGTTTAACCGAGCAATCAAGCTGTTTCCTTCACTTATATAATCAGGCAATCCAACCCCTCTTTTATAAATGATAAGGCTTTAACATCCTTAGGACTAAAGCCAACAGAATCTAAAAAAGAAATACCATGTGATTCTCATGTGGTAGGGAATTCTCTACCATTTTGCCTCAAAACAAAGCAAAGCCATTTATTTCCATTTGAGCTGTAAGTTAGGGCTTTCGAATTATTGGATACCACACGTCCATACTAGTATTTGAATTGTATGGAAAAGAAAGCATTCCGAAAGCATTTGTAAAAAGTAATAAAGTGTTTCAGCACAAAATTTTCGGATGTTAAAAGTAACTGATCAAGCAATGACGTGTCAAAATCACAGTAATAATTACTTGTCTACTCGATAGACTACATTTCTTGTATTTGGTAAAAAAAGAAAGATCATTCATCTCATACTTACAATCTTCAGGCGACTCAAGCTATCATAGTCTGGTGTGGTTCTTTCAAAGTGGTGTAACACTTCTTCTCTTGCTCTCTCTTGCCACTCTGGGTGCATGCTTAGTACAACTAACGTCCAAGTGAGCAGCACTGATGTTGTCTCCATACCTGCAAAGTAAAATAGTTTGCATTCTTCAATAATATCGTCTGTACTCATTCCTAGTTCTGCTTTCCCATTTGACTCCCTCATATTCGACTCCACCAATAATCCCAGCAAGTCATCATTGCTGGTTTCACCATTATTAATATCCCTCTGTCTCTTTCCAATTATTCCTCGCAGAATTTTGCAGACCTCTCTATGAATTTCTCTCATCCTTCTGTTGTTTTTAGTTGGTAGGTACCTGTAAACTTTTCAGTGTCATGCAAGGACAAATTCTTAATTACTACAGTATACATTTAAATTCGTTTCACGATCGTTTAAAATGCACCAAGATGTACTATTATCACAAGCACAAGATGCACAGGACTATCTAAAAACTTGCATATGCTCAGACCACTGAATTTTCCTTCTAAACAAAAGATAGATTATGTATGTATTCATTTGAGATGTACACACACATATATATATATGTGTGTGTGTGTGTGTGTGTATGTGTGTTCACGCGCTCACTGCTGACCCCACATGTCAACTTACAATGAATGCCATATTGTGAATGATATATTAGCATATTATCAATTTCCTTCTTATCTAAAAACACGAATGAAGGCAATATGTTTGTTATCCACAAATAAGTTATCTTTTACTTCTTTAATTTCATGATCCTCGGTGCAACATTTGATTATGCTTTTCAACCGTAATATATCATACATATATTAAATACATATTTTATATGAGTTGTGGGAGTGTTTGCAGGATATTTGGATAGGCAAGTCAAAATATTTTCGTTCTGTTATGTAAGAATAAAAAGAACAAACCAATAGCCCGGTATAAAGAGTGTCTGAAAGGCTTGTATTAAGCGTTCGGCTACCTCTTCTTGCAGCTGAAAAATTCTCCTCCCTTCCTGATAGCTGCTACCAAATGCTGTTTTCGAGATAACATCCCCAGTAAGACTCTGGAACTCAGGCCAGACATCTATCTCAGATACTCCTTCAAGAGACATTGAATTCTCCCATCTTGTAATCATTTCGGCGCAGCAGTTAGCGAAAACTGGCATCATCCGCTGTGAACCATACACCATTGTAACTCAACTTCGTGCATTACCCAATAAGAAAACTGGCAGCATCCGCTGTGAACTTACCTTTATTTTCTCGTGATGGAAGGCAGGATTGAGAATTCTGCGGTGCTTGGCCCATTTCTCGCCTTCATAGCTT
>KE370885.1:1821407-1833747 GCA_000418225.1 Zizania latifolia
GCGGCGCGGCTACAGGAGAGGGAGGGAGGAGAGAGAGAGAGGAGGGAGAGAGGGAGAAACCCTAACCCTAACTCTAGCTTGATACCATGCTAAAATTCATTGAGAGAGAGTAACCCTAAGGATGGCAGCATATATATACACACACTCCAACAGATTCAAACGAATTAATTTAATAAATATTGATAAATAAATTTTAATAAATTTATGTAATTTACTTTAAAGATATTGTATATTTAAAAGTTTAAAATACAGGTGGTATTGTAATCGGGAGATAATCTGGCTTTTAGCTTAAATGGAATGGGGCCTAACTGCATCTGCATGTGGCCCATTTCTACAGAGACCCTGGTCCCTGGGCGGCTGGGCAAAAAGAATTTCCCCAAGCAATATTCTGAGTTAATGTCAGATGCACTGTATATATGTACTATGTAAAGGTGAGAAGAATAAAAGCCAGGGAATACATGCCTGCTTGATGTGAAAATATAGAGCCATGGAAGCTAATTAAACCATCTAGTTTCACTGAAATCTTCGGTCCTGTGTTTCAATCGTACACCTAATTATTTGCTCGGAGGATATTTGGAGACTAGATAGGATAGGATGTTTCGATGAAATCATCATATTTCTGGTTCATTATTAAGATGAATTTATCCCATGTTTTTTAAGTTGAAGATACTGAACAAAATTAGATAGAATCTATGATATGCCATGGACCCACACATTATCCTCACAAAGCTTCATCTTCCCTGTACCAACGCCACATAGCCCTGGCCACCAACGCCACGTGGGTCCAGCCACTGCCCCAAGCCTCGTGCAACCGGCCGCCGCATCGGCGTGCTGCCCCTACCTCTGTGCCACTCCCGTCTGCCCTGATCGCACCTGCTCTGCCCAGGCTAACCCATGTAGCCATGCGCAACCTAGCCTCCCCAGCCGCCCCGGCCCCGGCCACTCCACCCCGACAATGCTTGCGCGTCGCACCCTCGCACCGCCCAAACTGGAACGTGAGAACGTCTTCGTCCGAGGGACGGATCTATCACGCATTTAGCGGGAATATTCTCCTCCGGGACATCCCGTCCTACTTCGCCTCCAAACCAAACACTCTAGAAAACAGGCTCGCCCCATTCCGTCCTACTTCGTCTCATCAACCAAACACCATTTTACGGTACTTACACCATAAATTGTTTAGTGTTAATTTATAGAGTAGATTTCATGAAACCAAGATTTTGGGGCACTCAACTCACATTCTCGCAAAACCATATTTTTATGTTTTTGTCATAAAGAAAAAAATCTACTTTACCCCCTGAAGTATTACCCTGTAGACAAATATTGCCCTCAACAAAAAAACTAGACTCTTAATCTCCAAACTAATCTTATCGGACAAATAACCCCCTAGGGCAGTTTACTGAGGCGGTTTTGCTGACGTGACAGTCTACGTGGCAGAAGACACTGAGGTGGCTGTACACATGGTTGCGCGGTGGCATCTAAATAGTGGGGCCCCACTTATCAGTGACACAGAAAAAATTATCTCTTTTTATTTTTTCCTCTTTCTCCTCCCTCCAACTCTTCTTCCTCCTTCCTCCTCCCCCTCCTACCAGCCAGCTCCTCCTCCCAGGCGAGCCACGAGAAGCACCAGTACTTCTTCCAGAGTATCCACAACATGAAGGCCCTTGCCGAGATGTACATACCTGCTGAGCTTGATGCCACCAGCGGCTGGTCGACGTTCGGCTACGTCAGCAGTGGCCTCGACAGGCTCACGCCGTACATCATGATTAAACCGGAGAACACAAGGTTCCTAGCCCGCTGTGCAAGAAAGAAATCGACAAATTCCTCGACACCGGCAGCCTAGTGCCTCATGTCCGCTCCTGTAAGGACATGCCACGGGAACGCAAACTCACTGATCCCATTAGCTAAAAAAATAAGGTTAATTAATTTAGTGTTTCATCTTACAAATTATACAATGTTTTTATAGTTTCAAGCGAGAGTAAGACTCTCTCCTTGTAATTTCAAAAATGAATGGCTTGTGGAGGCAAGGCTCCATGGACACGGCGCGCACGGACGGCGTCTCGGGGACCTTGTGACCGACCGACGTGAGCAGCATCATCGTCGAGCCAGACCGGTCACCGGCCGTTGAGTCTGTAGCAGTAGTAGCTTTGCTCGTCGTCATCCTATCGTCATCGCCGTCGGTGTCTGGCAGGATGTGCTCCTGCCGAGAGCAGGCGAGGAGCTAGTTGTACATGTCAACGACGGGGATGGATGCCCAGGGGAACACCTTGATCTGCACGTGGCGAGCGGGGCGAGGGCGTCGAGGCACGCGCGGGGCGAGCTGAGGCCAGGGCATAGGGGCACGCGGGGCTGGGGCAAGCGGGGCACGTGGGGAGCCGGGGCGTGGGGGCGGAGGTGGCCAGATGAAGCAGGTTGGCCGGCAGACGTGAGGGGAGGAAGGAGAAGGAAGGAGGAGGAAGGAGAAGGAAGGAGGAAGAAGAAGAAGGTGGGAAAAAATAAATTTTTTTGTCTCACTGACAAGTGAGCTCCACTATTCAGATGTCAGTGCATAGTCACGTGAACTACCACGTCAGTAAAACTGTCAAGGTGGATTGCCACGTCAGTAAAACCGCCTCAGTAAACCGTCTCAGAGGGTTATTTGTCCAGTATAGATTAGTTTAGGGGATTAAGAGCCTGTTTTTTAGTTGGGGGCAACATTCGTCTACACGATAATACTTTAAGAGATAAAGTAGACTTTTTTCTATCATAAAACCCTAGATTTTTAGACACATGTTTCACATAAACCTCCGTTTCACGGAATATTCGATGATTTGCTACTCCTAAAAAGTAACTTCGATTATTTACCCCTTTAAGCCATCACTCCCTTTAGCTGACATGTGGATCCTACGTGTCAGCTGCGTAACTCTCTTCTTCCTCACCTTCCTTTCAACCCGAGCAAATCAGAGGGGAGAGAGAGAGAGTGGACCGGCCAGGAAATGACGAGAGAAGGCAGAGCTCCGACGATCCACATCCACGGATCCACCTAGATCCCGAGCTTTCGCGCGTGGCCATGCTACTAATCCCGCGCGTGAGCTCACGCCGCATCACTGCCTGTTTCGTCTTTGCTAGAGCTCCCACTTTGTCGAGCTCCCACCGTCCTCGCTCCTACAGTCCGAGCTCCCGCCGCGTCGCTCCTTGAGATCTACGGCGCTGAGGCCCCGTGCTCCCGCTCCGCCGCGTCGCCCCTTGAGCTCTCAAGCTCTCGTCGCACCGTGCTGTGTCCGCTTGGTTAAACCAGAATTGGGATTTTTTTAAAAACTGATCATAGACTTTCCATTTATATAGAAATTAAAAGGTTTATATGTCATCAAGGAATAGAGATCCCAATGTCAGTAAGATTTAGAAAGTAAATCTCTAATTTTCATTTAAAGGGAGAGTATATACGACGTAACTCATTCAATTATTCATAATTAACTATTTAAAATGTTACTTCCTCTTATTATTCAGATTCGTTTTACTATAAAATATTAAATACAGTTTTAGATTGTAATATTATGGTAGGGATGAAATAAAAAAGATTACATAATTTTATAGTAATTGTTATAACAATGAAAACCTAATAATAGAGATTAAGCCTTGGCTGCCCCATCTTCTCCGCTAGAGCAACCAGCTGTACTCAAAATGTTAGTAGAATTTGAACACAAAAAATTTGTAAGATTCTAGTACTATTTTTTTTTTGACTTGGTGTGTATGTATATATACACACACGCTGGATAATGTAGCTGCCTATTATTCTTCCTACCGACGTGAGAATCATGTCAGAG
Source organism: Zizania latifolia (assembly GCA_000418225.1). Lineage (NCBI taxonomy): Eukaryota > Viridiplantae > Streptophyta > Magnoliopsida > Poales > Poaceae > Zizania > Zizania latifolia. The sequence goes on from KE370885.1 coordinate 1,825,208, forward strand.
AGAGCACTGAGTCTAGCTAGAGATGGATATATAAATATATAGATCAGTACGAAGAGAACCCCAACATTATGGAACAACTAGTAGGCCTGTTTTTTTAAAAGAAGCCAGAGATCTGTTTACTTTGATTAAGAGAAGAAGCACATAATGTATAAGTTACATAACAAAAACAAAAACAAAAGGGAGGTGAAAAGGGAAAAGGTGAGGGAGAGTTCTAGATAGGGGGATGAGGAGAGAACTTAGGCAGAAAACAACATTGAAGAGTCGAAATATACTCTAGTTACAAGGTGCTCCACCTCAGAAACCGTCTTATGGACTATGGTGTCAATGGAGTCGATGGAATTTTGAAAGACTCACCGATTTCATTCCTTTCAAATGTTTTACCACGTATGAATTTATGAGTCCATTAAATTTTCTATGGCTTGCCAGATTGAGGTTTAGGATAGCCTTGTGCTACCAATATTGAAGGGTGTCGCTAGATGAAAGCGAAGGGATTCCTGAGATGTTGACCGTAGATAGGAGATCGTCTCACTATTTACTAGATAATTTGAAAGCTCAAATGAATTGGTTCAATAAATATTGATAAATAGGTTTAAAATATTTTTTAACAAATTTAATGTAATTTTTTTTAAGAAACTGACCTTTTAAAAGTTTAGCTTTTAACTTAAAAAGAATGAGGCCTAGCCTAACTGCATATGACCCGTTTCTAAAAGACCCCAGCAAAAAGACTTTCCCCAAGCAATATTCTGAGTTCACAACAGTGACCAACAGAACGAAGCGACAACAAAGCACTCCTCACAAGCCGGACGGGTAGCCGTCCTGTGCGTCACCACCCGCGATGACTTTGACCAAACAGAGATCCCCGGGAGTTTCTTCTCCATCAAGTTCCTTACGAGCAAGGTACCTCTCACTGATCGACCACAACAAGGTACCTTAAACAAATCAGCACAAATGACAAATGAAATGCAACCAAAGTGACACCTCTATATAACCTAACGCCCAATACAGTATCATATCCATCTGGATTTCCAGTAGTCAAACCCCACTTGCACCAATCAAATTGTTTCCACTCCTCTCGCTTGTGCACACAGGCCAGCTCCCCGCGGCAATGGTTCTTGTGCCATGGAGCCTCCTGGCGTACGGACTCCTGGGCCTCGTGCTCCTGTGGCAGGGTGGGCGCCTGCTGCACCGGCTGTGGTGGCGGCCGCGGCGGCTGGAGCTGGCGCTACGCGCGCAGGGCCTCCGCGGCACGTCCTACCGCTTCCTCACCGGCGACCTTAGGGAGTACGGCCGGCTGAACAGGGAGGCCTGGGCGAGGCCGCTGCCGCTGAGGTGCCACGACATCGCGCCGCGCGTCGCGCCGTTCCTCAACAATCTCGTCAAGGAGCACGGCGGCGGCAAGGCGGCGTGCATCTCCTGGTTCGGCCCGATGCCTAAGGTGACCATCACCGACCCCGACCTGGCCAAGGACGTCATGTCCAACAAGTTCGGCCACTTCGAGAAGCTCAAGTTCCCGGCGCTGTCGAAGCTGCTCTCCGACGGCCTCGCCAGCAAGGAGGGCGAGAAGTGGGTCAAGCACCGCAGGATCCTCAACCCGGCCTTCCATCTGGAGAAGCTCAAGGTACAAACCTACAAAGAAACGTTTCACACTGTACTAGCTCAATAGAATGTTCTGTCTCTGAACATTGGAATGTCCGAGACTTGCAGCGCATGCTGCCAGCGTTTTCTGCATGCTGCGACGAGCTGATCAGCAGGTGGATGGCGTCCATTGGTGCTGACGGCGCGTGCGAGCTGGATGTTTGGCCGGAGATGCAGAGCCTCACCGGAGATGTCATTTCTCGCACCGCATTCGGCAGCAGCTACCTCGAAGGAAGAAGGATCTTCCAGCTGCAGGGCGAGCAAGCTGGGCGCATCATGTCATGCATTAAGAAGATTCTCATTCCCGGTTACATGTGAGTTTAGCTATGAAACTGTCAAAAGATCGATCCTTGTCTATCTCTTCAGGTTTAAATGTCATTGGATTTTCCATCTCAGGTACTTGCCTACTAAAAACAACCGAAAGATGCATCAAATAAATAGAGAGATCGAATCGATTCTACGGGATCTAATTGGGAAGAGAATGCAAGCCATGAAAGAAGGTGAAAGCACAAAAGATGATCTACTGGGCCTATTGCTTGAGTCAAACATGAGACACACAGAAGGGAATGGCCAATCAAACCAGGGGTTAACAATTGAAGAGGTCATCGAGGAGTGCAAGCTGTTCTACTTTGCAGGAATGGAGACAACGTCAGTGCTACTCACATGGACCATGCTGCTACTGAGCATGCACCCGGAGTGGCAGGACCGTGCAAGGGAGGAGATCATAGGACTGTTTGCGAAAAACAAACCAGAATACGATGGTCTGAGCCGCCTCAAAACCGTGAGTATCTTGCATTACCTCAGAAAAAACATTATTAACGAATCATAAAATTTATTAGTGAGAGTACTAAATCTACCTGATCTGAACGTGATGCAGGTGACTATGATCCTCTACGAGGTTCTTCGGCTTTACCCACCGGCCATCGCGTTCACTCGGAGAACTTACAAGGAGATGGTGATCGGCGGCGTCGCTTACCCCGCCGGCGTGATCGTCGAGCTCCCGGTGCTGCTCATCCACCACGACCCAGACATCTGGGGGAGCGACGTGCACGAGTTCAAGCCGGAGAGGTTCGCCGAGGGGATCTCCAAGGCATCCAAGGATCCGGGCGCATTCCTCCCGTTCGGCTGGGGGCCGCGGATCTGCATCGGCCAAAACTTTGCGTTGCTCGAGGCAAAGATGGCGCTGTGCATGATCCTTCGGCGCTTTGTGCTCGAGCTCGCGCCGTCGTATACTCACGCGCCACATACTGTGGTAACTCTGCACCCGATGCATGGGGCGCAGATTAAGCTTAGGGCTATATGATGTTTTCAGATCCATGTATTTTACTTATACTTACAAATATTGGTTGCGAGTTGTGATATGTATACCTTGTAATAAAATTGGGAGTTGTAACTATCATAAGACAATGACTCTTTTTCTTAAACTTGCGTCGTATAAAAAAGTGACAATATCACGTGGTATACACGCTTCCCCGCGGCACACGAACGGTTCAAAGCAGAAGTCCTAATCGACGGGCCCTCACGTACTGCTAGTCGACGAGTGATTGGATTTGTATTCTGTTGTTATCGGTGTTTTAAGAGTTAGTAGGTGGGTTGATACACCGTGGTTTGTTTGGAAAACTTCGTATTATGATAAGATACCAATTACTCCATCTGTTTTACAATAAGTCTTTTTAGTCATGCTTATTTTTATGAATGTAAATAAATCTAGACACATATATAAAATATATATATTGACATCCATATAAATCTAGATATGACTAAAAAGACTTACATAGTGAAATAAAGAGAATAATATTTAATTAGTAAGAATCTAAAAAGATGATATTCTTTGACTCTAGTATACTAGTTAATTTCTAAATTTTGTAGTTTTTTATTTTAATAAGATGAAGAAAAATCTATACCGTTTAAAAAATCTTCAGATTCTAAGAATACTAGCGACTACCAAAATATCTCCCAAACGTAGGAAAACATAAGTCATTTATTCGTGCTACTTAAAGGTGAAACATAAGAGTCACGGAATATGTTTGATGTGAAAAATGAAAATATAGAGCAAGTGGGAGCCAATTATTAAACGACGATGTTCCAGTACTGGTTCTGTGTGCACTTAATCACTGAGTCATTATACAATCATCGAGAAGATAGCATACATTTCAGTGTTAATTTGTGTCATCTCTCGTTACCTCCTGAGGACCTAAGATATCTCGGTGGCTATTTAATTTATTTGTGTCAACGTACTCTGTTGTTTATAAGGAAGCTATTTGGTGAATTATTTATGCTTGCGTGATTTTGTTCAAAATGGATTCAACCTAAAAAAAGGTCCATGTTATAATCTTAAGTGCTCGCTTCTTTCAAAAAAATAATCTTAAGTCCTCAACTATGTATAAACCGTTAATCTTTTGTTTTATATTACAAGCCATTTGGTTTTTCTTAAGTGAATTTTCTTTAACTTCGATCAAATTTTAAAAAAATATTAACAACTACAATATAAATTTAATACACAGTTAAGATAAATTTTATGATAGATTTAATAAAACTAATTTGATATTATAGTTATGGCTATATTTCTCTATAAAAAATTAAAATCAGATAAATTTAACATGTAAAAAAATCAAACAACTTACAATATACAACATATGACGGAGTGAGTACATTTAAATTCTCAACTCTTCAAAACTCTCATTAAATTAATAAATTCTCAACTCTTCCAGACGCTTTACTTTTCAACCCCTGACTGTTCAAACTTCGAACCATCCGCACGTCTCAACTTTTTTTTTGAAGAAGCGGTAGGAGAACTGTCGAAAATCATTAAATAGAGGTTAGAATGTACAAAGCATAGCGAGGAAGAGAGAAAGTAAGAAAACTACGCAAGAAACACAAAGAAGAGATGACGGGTTAGGTAAGAGAAGCCAAGCAAGAAGCATCCGCTTCAATCCATGTTCGAGCTTCCTCTTTGATTTTAAGGAGGATCACACTCGGGCTCAACTCAACATAGTAGAAGATTCTTTCATTTCGCTCCTTCCAGAGCTCCCAAGTCACGAGTACCATTAAAGAAACTATTGCTTTCCTTGGTTGATCTGCCTTTAGAACAATTTTTTCCCACCAAGATTTGATGGAAGCGCTAGAAGAAGCAGAAGTCATCGGAGGAGACAGAGAGGCGTGCCCTGTCCAGACAGCCCAGATCTTTCTGGAGAATCTACAATTACCAAAGATATGATGGGCCGTTTCAGGTTCCTATCGACAGAGAACGCAAGTCGGTTGGTGCGGCCACCTGCGAGAGGCAAGACGGTCAGAAGTCCAGAGCCTATTCTGGATGGCTAGCCAAGCAAAAAGTTTGCACTTCGATGGGGCCCAGGCTTTCCAAATTAATTTATCGAAATTTACCCTGATTGTGCCATTGAGTTAGGCACGATAGGCTGATTTTGTCGTGTAGGTACCTGATTTATCAGCAGTCCAGACAATCCTATCCTCAATCTCTGCGTTAAGAAGAGTAGAAGAAATCTTGATCTAGAGCCCAACAAATTCATCTAAGGTTTGAGTGGAGAGAGATGGAATTGCAATATCTAGGTCCCACATCCATTTGTTGTTTTGGAGGGCAACAAAAACTATCATCTTCTTATGCCAAGCAGTCTCGTAAATAGCCGGTGCTAAATCCTTTGGCCGTAAACCGTCAAGCCAGGGTGATCGCCAGAATTGCGTTTTTTTTCGTTTCCCACCGTTACTGAAGTTAAGGCAGCAAACAATTGTCTGTCAATGTCGTCGCAAGGGGTATCAGCACCGATCCAAGGGGGGACTTTAGCCTTCTCAACTTCGTCCGACTTTAGAATAGTTTTCGGTGAAGCATATTTGTGTGACGTGGCAATTTGTTTCAAGGGGGGACTGAGCCTACCTGGCATTCAACATGTTGCACTCAACATGCTGTTAGAGTTTGTGCCCAAATAAAATCGGTAATTTTTTACCATTTTCACGAGTTGATATATATGCTAGATATATAGCTGGCTATAATTTTTCTAATTTAATCCAAGAATCTCATCAGAGTAAGTAATTAGTTTAATTAGGTAAAGATAGATAAAACAAAGTTTAAGGCACATCAAATTAATAAGAACATTTTATTTTTATAGATTTAACGATTATAATTAAAAGATATTGATGTATTACTCCAGGAGGTAATAGATCACTCTGATCTAACGGTCTCGATTAAAAAATCGATATCTTATCTTATAAAAGATAATAGATAATACGTGACTTTATTTTTTTTCTAACCAACCAATGGATCCAGATAGATAAACAGAATAGTATGCCTACATTCTGGTAATCTGGTTGGGCTGCTGCATATGGACTATTCGTGGAGAAGCCTAAGCAAAACAGTAACCAACGAAACGAAGCAGCCACGAAGCAGAACTCAGACTCAGTCCCTGGGTAGCCGTCCTGCTCCTGCGCTTCGCCGTCCGCGACGACTTTGACCAATCGAATCCCCGGCCGGAATTTCTTCTCTACCAAGTTCCACGCGAGCAAAGAGAGGAATAAAGGCAGAGGATACAGTAACCTAATTGTAGTGTTGCGATGTTTCTGCAATAATTCACTGCAGTATTATTGTAGCAATAGTGTGAAACTAATTTACTATAGCATTATACTATTCGTAAGGTAGCCAAATCATATCAATTCCATCCGTTCGCTGCAAATCGGAGGACTATGAATATCTCGAAGTCACGGTGACATGCTGCTCTGACATGTAAAGTGAGAGGATCATTGCAATAATAATGTGAATCGGTAATTTATCGGAGTATTTTACTGTTCGTAAGTACTGTAGCATATATAAACATTTCAAAGTTACGGTGTCATAATCGTCTAATTTTACTGTTCGCAAGTACTGTAGCATGTAAAGTGAGAAGCCCATGTACCCGGCGCTGGCGAAACTGCTCTCCGACGGCCTCGCCAGCCACGAGGGCGAGAAGTGGGCCAAGCACCGCAGGATCCTCAACCCGGCCTTCCACCTCGAGAAGCTGAAGGTACAAATCTACAAAGAAACGTTTCACGCTGTCCAAGCTCGCTAGCATGTTCACTGTCTCTGAACACTGGAATGTCCGAGACTTGCAGCGCATGCTGCCAGCGTTTTCTGCATGCTGCGACGAGCTGGTCAGCAGGTGGATGGCCTCCATTAATGGTGCTGACGGCGCGTGCGAGCTGGATGTTTGGCCGGACTTGCAGAACCTCACCGGAGATGTCATTTCTCGCACCGCATTCGGCAGCAGCTACCTCGAGGAAGGAGGATCTTCCAGCTGCAGGGCGAGCAAGCTGAGCGCGTCACGAAATCCATGCACAAGATTATCATTCCCGGTTACTTGTGAGAATTTTCTAAAATAACTTCATTGTTTGTTTTGTTATATGTCAAATTATCTTAACGAAGTTTATTGAAAATATAAGGATAATTTCGATTTCAAATGAATATCATTGGTTCCATTATGAAATATATTTTCATATCTTACTTATTTTATATTGTATACGTTAATACTGTTTGATATAAATTTTGGTTAAATTTAGAATATTTTGACTTAAGAAAAAAACAAAAACTTAAGGATAATTTTATTGCCATTTTCAACTTCAATAATTAGGCGCTATGGCGATTTGACAATTCACAGAAATTATTTATCTCTCATTAAAATTGTGATGGGATATATTTTCCATTCCAGGTCCTTACCTACTAAAAACAACCGAAGGATGCACCAAATAAAAAGAGAGAACGAATCGATTCTACGGGGTCTAATTGAGCAGAGAATGCAAGCTATGAAAGAAGGTGAAAGCACAAAAGATGATCTACTGGGCATGTTGCTTGAGTTGAACATGGGACGCACAGAAGGGAACGAACAATCAAGCCAGGGATTGACGATCGAGGAGATCATCGAGGAGTGCAAGCTGTTCTACTTTGCAGGAATGGAGACAACGTCAGTGCTACTCACATGGACCATGCTGCTACTGAGCATGCACCCAGAGTGGCAGGACCGTGCAAGGGAGGAGATCCTGGGACTGTTTGGGAAGAACAAACCTGAGTACGATGGCCTGAGCCGCCTCAAAACCGTATCTTGCAGAAATCGATGAGCCAATTCAGCTTGAATTCTGATGAGATCGAGCTCAGCAATTCTGCAGCTACAAGCTAGTAGTCAAATAAGTACTAAATCTACCTGATCTAAATGCGATGCAGGTGACTATGATCCTCTACGAGGTTCTTCGGCTGTACCCACCGCTCGTCGCTCTCAGCCGGAGAACCTACAAGGAGATCGAGATCGGAGGCGTCACTTACCCCGCCGGCGTGATCGTCGAGCTCCCGGTGCTGCTCATCCACCACGACCCAGACATCTGGGGGAGCGACGTGCACGAGTTCAAGCCGGAGAGGTTCGCCGAGGGGATCTCCAAGGCGTCCAAGGATCCGGACGCGTTCCTCCCGTTCGTCTGGGGACCACGGATCTGCATCGGCCAGAACTTCGCGTTGCTCGAGGCGAAGATGGCGCTGTGCATGATCCTTCAGCGCTTTGAGCTCGAGCTCGCGCCGTCGTATACTCATGCGCCACATACTGTGATAACTCTGCACCCGATGCATGGGGCGCAGATTAAGCTTAGGGCTATATGATAGTTTCAGATTCATGTAGTTTACTTACAAATAGTATTGGTTGTGAGTTGCGATGTTTATACCTTGGAATAAAATTGGGAGTTGTCAAAAAAATATTATGTATACTATAGCATGTTTTATCCTAAAAACAAGATCTCTCGTTCTAACGTTTTTTATATGTATTTGAAAAAAAATCATTTTTTACTTGTATCTAATTTGTAAGTTAAAAGCATGAATTTTATGTGTTATTCATACGGTATAATAGAATTTGTATATAAAACAATACTTTTATATAATATTA
>KE370885.1:1842661-1856340 GCA_000418225.1 Zizania latifolia
GGCCATCGCCGGCTGCCAGTTCGTCTTCCTCATCGCCACGCCGTACTCCGGGGACGCGGCCAACTCCAAGGTGAAATTTTCTTCTTCTTTTCCTCTGTAGATTAATTCCAACTTTGGTCTAAAAAGAACAACATACCTTTGAGATTATGATTCTGATTTGTTCAATTTAAGAAAGAAACACGTATGAATGTATGATTATGTGCTCATCTATGTCGATTCGATCTTGTTGCTGCTCTTTGCTCCCAGTACAAGACGCTGGCGGATGCAGCCGTGGAAGCGGGGCGCGTGATACTCCGGCAATGCGCGGAATCCAAGACGGTGAAGCGTGTAATCCACACCGCCTCGGTGTCCGCCGCCTCGCCGTTGATCTATGTCCCCGGCGCCGGCGTCGGCGCCGCCGGGTACAAAGGTTTCATCGACGAGTCCTGCTGGACTTCGCTCGACGTCGACTACCCCCTCCGGAGCGCCCACTTCGATGTGAGCTGTCCTCTGTTCTTAGCTTCTTCCTCCAAACAAGGGCAGGATTCAGAAATTTCTGAAACCAATTCATCATGATCGATTGCAGAAGTACGTGCTGTCGAAGGTCATGTCGGAGAAGGAGCTGCTGAGCTACAACAACGGCGAGAGCCCGGCGTTTGAGGTGGTCACCTTGCCCTGCGGCCTTGTGGCCGGCGACACGGTCCTCGGCCGCATCCCGGAGACGATGGAGTCCGCCGTGTCGCCGGTGTCCCAGAAGGAGCCCTACTTCATGCTCACGCGGCAGCTGCAGAGGCTGCTGGGCTCGATGCCGCTGGTCCACATCGACGACGTCTACGACGCGCTCGTCTTCTGCATGGACCGGCCGTCCCTCTCCGGCAGGTTCCTCTGCTCCGCCGCCTACCCGACCATCCATGACATCACCGGCTACTACGCCACCAAGTACCCTCACCTCGACGTCCTCAAAGAGTAATTAAACCAGATCTCTCTCCTTCTCGCCACGACATCAGCATGAACACAGGCTTTCAGAAGATTCAAATCTCACCGGTTAATCTTGGCGTCGACAGGTCGGATGAGGTGGCGAGAGTGCCGCCGGCGGCGGACAAGCTGGGAGAGCTGGGGTTCAGGTACAAGTACAGAATGGAACAAATACTGGACGACAGCGTCGACTGCGCGGTGAGGCTGGGTTACCTCGATGCAGCCAAGCTCAGCCCGTAGAAAGGAAGGGTCAACAATGGCGTGGAGTGCAGGACATGGTTCTGTATGTTGCAGATTTGCAGGATGAAGACGGTGATCTTTTCAGTTTGACAAAGTTCTTGCGTTTGTAATGCACCCTACTCGTTTCTGAATAACTTGTTAGTGAACAGAAATCATGATCATGCAAGCTTGCGTGAGCTGTCTACACAATACACACTCGATCAAACATGTTTCATTTGACAATAAATAATTCAGGTTTGCACAAGCTAACTACTGTAGTAATACCAACACATTGTCTTTAATCGATTAAGAGAAGTTGAAAAATTCTCGCATGGTTTAGGTAGTGTTTCGTTGTGCACAAGTATATATGGGATATGACCATTCAAACTAAGATAGAAACATTATCGTTGCAAAAATTTTACAAGAGGTAAAGAAAACCATCCACGCGAATAATTCCTTTCTAAAATGCTAATGAATGATGAATTTAGATTAAGCGGAATTTATGATAGTTGTCTAAGGGCACAAATAAATTAATTAAATATTAGGAATTTTGAAGGTTGTTTAAAAAAGCTTATTAAACAATGCTAATAATAAAGTTTTCAAAGAAATCATAACTTTTTAAGTTTGAAAAATATTCCTAATTCATACTGTACTATTCTCTCTGATCTATATTATAAGATATTTGACTTTTTATAAATTAAACTGCTCTAACGTAAACCAAATTTATAGAAAAAAAATATACAAATAATTATAAAATTAAATTAGCTTCATACAATCCACTATAAAATATGTATATTTATTAAATACAGTAAGTATTAATAAATTTTTGAAAATGCTATATGCTCGTCGTCCGACGTGCTACATTTGTTCGGATGCTTAGCCCACCAGCGAGTTAGCTCAGCGCACGCAACGTAGCTAGCCCAGCGTACAGCCAGCAATGAAATTAGAATATGGATGTTTCAGCTATTGAAGATAAATATTTTACCAGTTACAGTAGTTGAAACTTAATGTTTCATACGTGAGAGCAAAATATTTTAATCTTTTATTTAAAATATTTCACTCTTTTATTTCAAATGTTTTTTACTCTTTTTATTTTGAATGTTTCACCTGTTGAACACGAATGTTTCACCAGTTAAAGATGAATGTTTTACTTGTTGAATATTTTATGCTATATTTCACCTGTTAAAGATTTTTATTTTGAAATGTTTCACCTATTGAAGATGAATATTTCATATGTTAAAAATTGAATATTTCACATGTTAAAAATAAATGTTTCGCTGTTAAGATGAATATTTTATGCTATGTTTCACCTGTTGAAGATAAATATTTTAATTATTGAAGATAAATATTTCAACCATTGAAGATAAATGTTTTACTGAGCGATGCGTGATGCGGACAGCAGATTTCAATTGGACGGCTGAGATGTGTTGCGTGGAAATCAAACGGCGACAGGCTGCGTCCGACGACTAGAGCTCGGTAGGACGTCCGAGTGCTAGTCACATCCTATATTTTTAAACTTACTCGCCAATCAAATCGAAGTTAGAGAAACCTACTTTCTAAAGATATCAAATACTTACGAAACAGATAAACTATTACCTTAGACTAGTTTGTTAAAGAAAAAACGCGCTCAAAAAATGCGGCGTGACCCAAGCATGCTAGAGCTAGAGGAAGCTTCTTGTTGCCACGTGCACTAACGATCGATGTGCTGACATGGCAGGTGAAGCCGATAGAAATGGTTGACCTGTCGCTCCATGCCACATTGGCGCACCAGTTTTGTCGGGAGAAGGACGACGCCCAGCGTGGGAAGCAATGGCCACAATCCAAATATGCATGTGCGAGCAGGCCCACCAAAATAATCCCACCAACCAACTGCAACCGGCCTCCTTCCCTCCCCTCTCCCTGGCTATAAATTCTACAACAAGCTGCGCCTCCCGCACTCGATCTCACATCCGATCGATCTGATTTTTTGGTGGGTGATCCAATCTGATTGGGCGCTGACATCAACGATGGCGTTGGGAGAGGCACTATGCGTGCCATCATCGACGGTGGCGAGGGGGGCAGCGGTAGGTTGAGGCGAGGTGCAGCTATGTGGTGGCGGCGGCGGTGGCTGAGGAGCACTACCAGACGTTGCGGCTATCGTCGGGGGTGACCAAGGGTGAGGTCAAGAAGGCGTTCCGCCTCCTCACGCTCATTGTGCGTCTGTGCATGGCACCCTCCATCGCTAGATCTGCACGGTCGCGTCTGGGATTTTTTACTTCTTGCAGAACATTTGTTCTCTTCCAGAGGTAGCAGATCGTCTTAATTTCTCGTCTTGTTCTTCGCGCGTAGCATCATCCAGACTGCAAACATGAGCAGCTAGAGAGGAGGAGAAGGACGCAGCGCACACTAGATTGGTGTCCTGGCCATGGGATTAAATAGTGTCTGGATCAATGAGATCAGGAAAGATTACAGGGGATGGAAAGCGCTAGGATTACATACCGTACTGTTGACGCAAAAATCACAGGTATTCCTACTTCTTCACACTCGAAGGCCTGAGAGTGTCTGCTTAGCTCCAGTGCAGGTCCTAAATAACCTAGAGGTGTCAGTAGGCGTGCCAGTCAATCTGACCCTGCAATTAATAAGAAAACAGACGTGAGATGCCCTAACGCTATCGGTGATAGCCTATCGGCATTAGCAATGATAGCAGATACGAAAATCATGATGCATCGGGATAAATCCATGTGGAACAATACACCCTACCAATCAGCTTAAACAATATAACTCCATGATACCAATCCCCACGGTTCGAACTAAACCGATGCCGCATAAAGATAGGTTATGAGGAGCGTGATGAACATAATAAATCTGATTAACAGAGAAATATATAATTTATCGGCTAAAACTCCGATGAACGTCGTTTTAATGCACCGAGCCAGATCATCCCGTATGTAGCCCCATCAACGCCATGGATTAGACCTAACCGAGGCGGCGTGCTGTTGCCGGTCGACATACGATCTAATCTAATCCGATAAGTTAAATCGTCGTGATTGGCAAACACAGAGATCGAATCTATAAAACACAGTAAGAGAATGTGAATCAATGTATTTAACTGATAACTAGCAAACATATTCTATCTAATCATAGTATTAAACTCAATCGAAAAAGCCATGAACACATGAATGAGTTTACCAACAGGCTATCTCCATTGGAGTTAGAGATCGGACTCAATCGATGCAGCCATAACTCCGACAAAGAATCATCATAATGCTACGTACCTAAAGTTGACGATGCGCCGAAGGGTTTGATTGACTGAGTTGTGTGTACTTGTTACAATGACCCCGGGCTTACATATTTATAGCCGGGTTGATACGTCATGTAAATATAACGTAGAATCCTAATTGATTTAATTATTTATTAACTAAACAAAAAGTTAATAATGAAGTACCAGCCCACGCCACGCATAGCCTGTCTCCGCCTGTTAAAAACCTCCATTAGCGGCCCATCGGCTCTTTGTTGCCTGGGTCACCTAGCCGATGATGCGTCGGTGCAAATTTCGGTGTCAACACGTAAAAAGCCCATGCACCAAATATAAAAAGATACATGCCATATAAAGAGATTATATGCTATCTTTGACATCCACCGTAGTCGAAGCGCCAGGTTCCCGAACGTAGAGACTAGAGTGAAAATCCTTGAATAGCTACATCGAGAGGCTTTTGGTCATGATATCTGTGAACTAATGTGATGAAGGAACATGAAGAATACGGACTTGGCCAAGGACAACTTTCTCATGAACAAAATGAATGTTGATCTCGATGTGCTTGGTACGTTTGTGTTGTAGGGGTTAGCCGCCATATACATAGCACTCACATTGTCACAGAAGACATCATTGGTTGTGTGGAGGGGAGCATGAAGTTCATCAAGTAATTGACGAAGCCAACAACACTCGACGATAGCTTGAGCAACGGCACGATACTCTGCTTCTACACTAGAGCAAGAGACGGTGGCTTGGCGTTTGGATGACCAAGACACGAGGTTGTTGTCATAGAAGACACGGTAGCCGGAAGTTGATCGGCGGGTGTCAGGGCAGCTAGCCCAATCAACATCATGGTAGGCCATGAGAGATGAAGCTAATGACACTTGAAAGAATAGTCCTTTGTCCAATGTACCCTTGATGTAGCAAAAAATCCATGTGATGAAGTTCATATGAGTATTCCTCGGAGCGTGCATGTGAATACACGCCTGCTGCATGGCATATGTAATGTCAGGCCGCATGAGAATGAGGTAGTGCAAGGCTACGATACTCCGTGGCATCGCGGAGTAGCTCGCCATCTGTTGCATAGACAATGGCCTTGGTTTCGATAGGTGTCATAGTTGGGTGACACTCAGCCTTGCTAGCACGTTGTAGAAGATCAACAATGTACTAGTGCTGAGAAAGATGTAGACCAGCCACTGTGCGACGCATAGAAATGCTAAGAAAGAAGTGCAGATCATCGAGGTCGATCATGGCAAACTCGTCGTGGAGCCTGGTAGAGAGATGACGCAAGAGGTGAGCTAAGGATGCAGTCAAGATGATGTCATTGATGTAGAGGAGCAGATAGCGATGTCGACCCTGTTATGGTAGATGAAGAGGGATGTGTCACAGACTGTCAAAGTGAAGCCGATGGAGCGGGCATGAGAGGCAAAATGCTGGTACCACGCATGGGGGCTTGCTTGAGACCATAGAGAGATTTCTAGAGAAGACATACGTGGTCAGGGTGGGCAGGATCGATGAAACCTAGCAACCGCTAGTAGTAGACCATCTCCTCGAGGTTGCCATGGAGGAAGGCATTCTTTATGTCAAGTTGATGAATAGGCCATGACTTGGATGATGCGGATGATGGCAGGTTTGATAGTGGGACTGAAAGTCGCATTATAGTCAACATCGGGCTATTGAAAGTAGCCGCGTACGACCCAAGGAGCCTTGTGGCGAGCAAGGGTCTCGTCAGAGTGGAACTTGTGCTTAAAGATCCATTTGCCTGAGACTCTTGCTGATCCATAGTGGTTCCATGCCATGCGAGAAGAGTATGAGGCCCTTGTTCACAACAAGGCATGGTCTCTCGTCTATGCCCGCTTGACGTCAACATCGATGTTGCCATGTCCACGTCCTCTACCGCCATGACCGTTGTGGCCACCACGCCCGCCACAGGTGCCATGGCTAGCACCTGAGCCTCGGTTGTCGGAGGAGTGGGCTTGGGTGCCAGTTCTAGAAGATGCAGTCAATAGTGCGGTGTCACCAAAAGCATTTGTAGGGTGATGCATCTCGGCAAGGAGGAGAGAAGATCGAGCACTGGCGAAGGTCGAGAACGGCACTCGCAGAGGAAAAAGTTCAGCCTGATTGGAGAAGCGTGGGCTTAATCCAAGTATCATGTTGAGGACGAGTGTGCGGTCGGAGACTGATTCACTGAGGTCACGTAGAGCGTCGGCGAGGTTCTTGAGCTTGCGGTAGTACTCAGTTACTGTCATGTCCCCCTGATTGAGTCTTCGAAATTCAATCTCGAGGTATATGATCCTTGTCTCCTTATTGTCACGAAAGACAGCCTCGACGACAAGCTAGAGATCACGTGCCGATTGATCCAGCTCCATGACAATGTCAAGGACATCCTCGGTGATGGAGCAGTAGAGGGCGGTGAGGACGGTGAAATCATCTTGTGCCCATGTAGCCATGTTGGTGTTGAAGGGGATGGGACCGAGAACATGAGGCAGAAGATTGAATTTTTCAAGGAAGGCGACAAAGAAGGTCCTTTGCTTGGTGTAGTTCAGGTTCTTCATGTTGAGGGTGACCGACACGTGTGTCTTGGTACTTGCAGTGCTGAGGGTGACTACCCCTGGTGCAAGAGATCTGGGCATGGCGGGGGAGATCAAAGCGTTTGTCGCCATGGCAGCGAGAGCTGTACAGGGGGCAACTTCCATGTCATCGGTGGCGGCATGCGCAGCCAGGACTGCACGCCTAGCTTCTTTGGCTAGGGCATCCTGGTCAGAACTGGAGGTCTCCATAGAGAGAGGTGAAAGCAGGAAAAGATGAAAGAGCTCTGATACCATACAAACGTGAGCAGCTAGAGAGGAGGAAAAGGGCACAGCGTACACCAGATTGGTGTCCTGGCCATGGGATTAAATAGTGCCTAGATCAATGAGATCAGGAAAGATTACAGGGGATGAAAAGTGCTGGGATTACATGCCGTACAAAGCCCACGCACCAAATATAAAAAGATACATGTTATATGAAGAGATTATATGCTATCTTTGACACAAATGTCTCCAAGGAGAGCGACGGCGGCATACAGTTCTAGAGGATCAACGTCGCCTACTAGATGCTGCAGTAAATATTTAGTGTCACGTCACAGTCAGTTTCAGATGTTGTAGTATATCTGAATCAAAAGCTCTTAGCCGGAGCTCAACTCAAGAATTATTAAATCTACGTAGATCTCATCAGATTTCAAGATTAAGTTCACTTGTTGCTACTGATCGGAGTAGCTGTGATCGATGTGCAGATGGTGATGGGTAACATGAGGGAGGCCGAGGAGAGGCTCGAGTACTGGTGGCTCAAGTATGGCCTCGCCGATGAGGACCTCGACAAGTACATGTCCTACCTCGACGATGACAACAAATGGTTCGACGTGTGAGGATGGAAGCGAAGCACTAGACTGATTGATCGGCATCATCTAGCTTATCTTCATAGATGGAGTTCATTCTTATTGGTAGCACTGGAAAATCTGTTCATTTGTATGTGTCCCTGTACATGTACCAGTTACTTGTAGCTAGCTCTGTATGCTTCCCTCTTTTCCGGAAAATCTTTCGGGCCGGCCCAGTGCACAGTTTAGTTTCTTGTTTTCAAAAATAGATTAAATCTTTAGAAATTCGTAGAAAATCTATTTCAACTCCGATAGACTCCATTCCAGTTCCTAAAATCGTCTAAAATTGCGAAGTTTATTTTGGCACTATTTAAATAGATTTTCGTAGTTTTCTTGATTGTTTTATTTGTTACATGTATGTTTGCCGCATAGACGCCAACCCTGAAGAAGCTCAAGTCTACTCCGTTGAAGACCGGGAGTTCATTCTCGAAGAAAGGCAAGTCTTCCTTTGATCATGCTTGAACCTATAAAATGCTTGTGATATTTTTAAAACTTATATTTGCATGATTAGGTTGCGCACTCACGTATACTAATAGTCTATTGCTTGAGCAACTATGACAACTAAAACATAAACTTGTAATTTAGCCTCCTTGTTGTTGAATACCATGTAATATCTTGTCGATTTAGGGTTTACTTTTACACACATTGTTTTACTTTATTCTTTTAATTGCTTTTAGCATATTCCTTGAAATATGGGTGCACTACACATACACACACTCATACTCAAACATGACGACTAGATGTAGATTGGGTGACAATGTTGATTTTGCAAATGTGTTGTGTGGAAATAAAATTGTTTGTGTTGCAAAATTGTTAAGTGTGGTTGTCGCTTTAGGGCGCGATTGCACTCAACGTATAAGGACCGATTCCTTGGGGAATACATGAGCACACCATCATACAACCTTGCGGGTACGTGAGAGGTGCCCCTGGACTAGTACTTAGTGGGCTTAGGATAGCTCGACTGTTGATGGATATAGAATCACCGAGGTGGCTCACGGTTTTACTTGCAAAGTCCCTAACGGGCACGAGATTGTGGCTGAGGCCAGTGGTTGTGTTTGAGGAGCTAGTGGTTTGGAGCACCCACGGGATTCCAGAGGAGAAGAAGGAAGCGTGGCTTCTCGATCCTTGGTTGAGGACCTGTTTAGGTGACAGTGGGGTATCCTAGGTCGGCTTTAGAAAAGCCTTGTCATGAACCTCCTATACCGATGGGTATAGGAGTAAGTTCGGGTCACAAGGGTAAAGTGTGCACCTTCAGCTGAAGTATAACCTGTTCGAACAGCCGTGCCCACGGATATAGGCAAGTGTCTTGATGATTTCCCTAGCGTAGTATTTCTACTTGTTTTCAACTACATGGGTGGGATGGAGCGTTACCAGAGTATACCCTTGGGTATACGGCTAGCCTCTGTGATTGGCAACGTTCCTGTGTGGAGCGGGAAGTCGAAAGACTTCATAGGGAGAGATATGAGGAGTCTAAACTAGATGAGCGATAAAATTTGACTGGGATTAAGATTATGTTAATAATGGGAACACTTTCCTGATGGATGGGCAAGTTAATACCGAACAACGGCTTAAGAGATGAGATGTGATAAGATGTGATTGAGATGGGATGAGATGTTGAAATGAGATGGTTTGATGGAAAAGATGTGGGGTTTTGTTGCAAAGCAAACCCGATATGGTGAAAATGTGAAAAATGGTTTAGTTATTGATTTATACTGCTATTGTGGGAGCGGTTAGAGGTTGGGACCTCTATTCACGGGTATAAGCACTTAGAAGTTTTAAATTGTATTTCTTTCGAGAACCATTGCCGCTCTTTATATCCGTCATCTATACTTTCTTCCCAAGACTTGCTGAGTACTCTCGAGTATTCACCCTTGTTTTTATAACCCTCACCCCCAGAGTTTGCGAATCTTTGCGAAGACGAGGAGAAACTTGAAGACGAATGTGAAGATGTTGCCGACGAAGAAATAGAAGATTAGGGTTTCAGGCCTAATCCCCAAGTGGTGTTTCAACAATAGTGCATGCTTGAGTGTTATAATGCTTCCGCTGGGCTTTTGTAATGATTGTTGCTGCGAGGTATGTCTCTTTAGCAGCTTTTGTAATAGTTAATTGTTGTAATAATCTTTCTGTAATGTACTACTGCCGAATGGAACGAGATCATTTGCGATATTTCGTTCATCTTCGATAACATCTCGGCTCGTCCCTTTCGATGGTATTTCTGAAAAGTTGTGATAATTTCTTTAGCTATTTGGATGTTGGGAATACAAGTCCAAGGGCTTTGGGCCCGAGATGTTTGGGCTTTTGAGCTTCTGAGTTTTGATTAGTCTATGTCTTTACTCTTCGAACGATGCAATCGATGTTGTTTTATGTACGGACCAGATGCACCCACCTGAAGGCTGAACCCATCCCATCTGTCCAGGGGCAAGACAAGACAACCATAAGGCAATTAGCCTTAAATTCTATGCTTGTCTCTTGGAATTTAATCAAGTTTTCTAGGTTATATATTGATCAGCAAAGTTTTTTATCCAGTCTTATGTGTAAATAGGATCTGACTCCGGCCCCATTCGTACAGTAAGAAATAAGAATCACATGTCTATGCAAAACCTAAAGCTTTTAGCTTGCGACAATAAGCGAAGAGTGTTATACTTTATTAACATCTTATAATATTTACATTCTCGCTTCTCACGTACTTCTTGTTAAAGAAGAGTGTTATAGGTTTTTTATAAACATGAATTCTACGTCATGTTATAGAACAGAGGTAGTAAATGGGAACTAATAGCCCATCAATTAAATAAAAAAGTTAGTTTTAAAACTAGTCACTAATAACGAAGACAAAGACAGATATACGCAACAACGACGCCAATTTTATGAGAAGAATAAGTAAACTATCAGCACTACATGCTCAATTATTTTGTCTGTAAAGCCTGCAACTCTGCTACATGCCTGTCCAAAGTCGTGACAGTTTCGCTGAGGTGAGACAACTGCATGTGCACAATGCTTTTGATAATGACGCGGACATTTGGACATGCATGCAAGAGATAATAGAATATTAATCGTTCCAAATTATGGCACATAACACTTCCGAAGAACAAAGTCAAGTACGTGTGCGTAATTTGGGATGAAAGTTGCGTCGGGACCTTGCTCTCAGCATCAGTGGTAGAAAGTTTGATCACATCAGTAGAACATGGCTTCAGATCATCAGCAGTTGTGTGCATGGTTTTTGATAGAATCGGCGTATATATTTAAATAATATCAGACAGAGGTATATAAAAATTGTAGAGTTCAATCATATCTAGAACTTTATATTTTATAAACTTTTGATTTGAAGTCATTTATAGTATGAAATATATATTATAAGATTTTAGAAAGTAAAGCCAAAAGAATAATATATAATCTATTCCATCAAGAATTGTGTCGAGATAAAATGATAAGTCGGCCAAATATAAAGACCTATGTTATAGATTTGAATTCTAAATCCTAGCAACAACACATATGTGAAAAATCAATATCTAGATGCCTTCTAGCATACGGAATGTTATTTTTGAACCTTTTTTTGTTTGTAAAGTTCAAAAACTATGATCTCACACTATATGTGACACGTATACCTCTCTCTATGTATCGATATTTAAACCAGTATCAATAATTTTGGACTATTTATATCACTTTTAGAGTCCTGGTTGTAAAAAGATATTAATAATGTTTTAGGATATATACTAACCTTAAAAAAGGGAATTACTCGTGAAGACATTCTGTCCACAATTTCCTCCTGTTCCCTTCTCGATCCGTAAGTTTGCAAAGGTTTGGCACACTACAATTGAGCACGTGCATTTATGTCAGTCGTTACGTGATAAGATTGATTTGACTTTTTTTTGCTCCTGCTTATCCAACTGGCTTACATCATGATAGATGACTCCTCTTTCCAAAAGATCAATGATAATTAATAATTCATTCGAGCATAAAAAGAATAAATTAAGGATGAAACGATGTGGCTTGAGATCAAAGGTACACGAGGGTGCTGTTCTGCACATGATCGTGATCCTTGGCATCTCAATCACCAAGAGAATATATAATCATCATGCGAGATATTTATATATATAATTCAGATACAAGATTTTTAGAGATAAATATAATCAGTTTTAAAAAATCTTTTATCTAGAATTGTACCTAAAGTGTAGCTTTTTTTTCTAGCTGATTGCATGCATGTGACGACCCGTCCCAAAATCAAAATTATCGTTGAAATGGGATGAGCCAAGACGCGAACGAAATTCAAAAGTAAATCATTCCATTAAGCAGTAGTTTTATTGTAGACCTGCTTATTACATCACTTAAGTCTTACATAGCTGTATTTAGAGGCATACCTCACAGCGGGCAGGCATTACAAAAATCTAGCAGAAGCAAAAACATTACACACGCAAGCACAAACTACTGTCTAAAACTTTCACTTGGGGACTAGGCCCAAAACCCTAATCTTCTAGGTCTTCAACTGTAACGTCTTCACCTTCATCTTCGTAGTTCTCCTCGTCTTCGGGAAGGTTTGCAAACTCTTGGGGTGGAGGTGTAAAAACAAGGGTGAGTACTCGAGAGTACTCAACAAGTCTTAGGAATAAAATATACATGAAGGATACAAAGAGCGACAATGGTTCTCAAAGAAATGCAATTTAAAAGTTCTAAGTGCTGATACCCATGGATAGAGGTCCCAACCTCTAACCACTCATACAATAGCAATATAGTTTAATAGCTAAACCACTTTTCCCATTTTCACCATCCTAGGGTTGCTTTTCAACAAACCTCAACATCTTTTCCATCAATTCAACTCGTCACAAACATCATCTCAACATCTCATCTCTTATGTCGTTCCTCAGTACTAACTTGCCTATTCATTAGGAATGCGTTTCCATTATTATCATAATCTCGACCCGAGTTCAATTTTATCACTCAACTAGGTTTAACTCCTCACATCCCTCTCTATAAAGTTTTTTGACTTCCCGCTTCACACAGGAACGTTGTCAAGCACGAAGGCTAGCCGTATACTTGATGGTATATTCTGGTAACACCCTATCCCTCCCATGAGTAGTTGAAAAACAAGTAGAAACACTACGCTAGGGAAATCATCAAGACACTTGTCCATATCTATAGACACGGCTGTTCGAACATGTTTTACTTCAGCTGAAGGCGCACACTTTACCCTTACGACTCAAACTCACTCCGCTACCCATGACGTAGCGGATATTTTGGACAAGACCTTTCCGAAGCAAACCTAGGATACCCCACTGCCACCTAGATAGGTCCTCAACCAAAGATTTGGAAGCCACGCTTCCTTCTTCTCCCTTAGAATCCCATGGGTGCTCCACTACTAACTCCTCAACTTATCCACTAGTCGTAGCATTGAATCTCATGTCCGTTAAGGACTTTGCAAGTGAAACCTCGAGCCAGCCCGATAATTCCATATCTATCGGCAGTCGGACTATCCTAAACCTGCTAAGTACTAGCCTATAGGCACCTCTCATATACCCACAAGGTTGCACGAAGTTGTGCTCATGCTATTTCCCAAGGAATCGGTTCTTAACAACTTTGCAGTAAAACAATCTCATTTCAACACACACATATACAAAATCAACAGCATCACCCATCTTACATCTAGTCGTCATGTTTTAGTATAAGTGTGTGTAGTGCACCCATATTTCAAGGAATGTGCTAAAAGCAATAAAAAATAAAGTAAAACCATGGATGTAAAAGTAAATCTTAGGTCAACACGGTAATACATGGTATTCAATAACAAGGAGGCTCTGACGCATGGGTCCCCTGCAGCAGCAGCGACACGGGCACGTGGGGGCGCGCAGGGGCGTGCGTGGCCACGTGCCT
>KE370885.1:1927327-1942950 GCA_000418225.1 Zizania latifolia
TCAATTTAAAAAAATATATATTAATTTAATAAAAGTAATGGGCTACTTCCGGATTTAATCCCTATCGACGCTGCCTCTGCTCTGTGGCCGGCCGACGTGCTGCACTGCTGCCACCACGCGCGGCAAGCGCAAGCAGCCGGGCGAGGCAGTATATACCTACTACCGGACAGGATCGATCACTACCGGCCCTATCTTTGATTTCCAGAATGAACTAATCATCAATTAATCATCGGTGCCTACCTACTACTCCGTCTCCGAAGACACACACGCTTGTTAATATCTGCATCACTGCATGCACGTGATGTGTTTTGGGGACATGTTACAGTACAAGGACGTTGCGCTTATGCATCGAATCGAGTGGAAAAGTTGCAGATGCATATGCATCAGAGGCTGGTGCTGGGTCGAATGCAATTAGTAATGGTACTGGAGCACTGTGTACAAGTTAAAGACCTATAGGAACTATTTAATATGACTTCTACACGTACTATAATTATAGTCTTTTAAGTTAGAGTTCAGAATTTAAGCTAGAGCTAGAATGTTAAAACTGTGAATAAATTTAAATGTATAAATAAGTTATTTTGACAATGTATTTGAAAAAAAATAGAGATCCAGCTCTAACTCCAAGAGTTTTAGCTAAAAAATTCACTATTTCAACTTAAAATTGAAGTTAGAGCCACATCTAAAAAACAAGCTAAGAACTGAATGCTAATTTTTCTGTAGAACGGAGGAAGTGTTGTATATCGGCCCGATGGAACTGGACTAGCTAGTGTATTAACCGAAGAAAATAAACTAAAAATTAAATGCTAAATTTATGGGACGGAGGAAGTGCTATAATCAAACTGGGCTTGCTGGTGCTCAGAGCATCTACAATGTTAAATAAGTAGGTGTTCAAAAAAAATCTTTTTATCTTGGTATTCTATACATTAGAAGGTATATGTTTTATACATGGATATCAGTTCCCTAAATTAAATAATACTACTTTTTAATTTTTTTCAGTTTGGTTGTTACCCGTTGAATAGAGCACATACATTTTTATATTTTAGTAAAAATATCACCTCTAGTTCTATATACTGCCGTATTTTTTTCTAAGAGCACCTCACATTAGTGATGCTCTTACAACAAGATATCTGGGTCTAGGGTATTCCTGTTTTATATACATTATTCCGTTTTTTTCAGAGAAAAGGGGTGGGGTCTCTACTGATCTATCTACCTGTCGCACTGTTGGGCTTAATTGTACTTCATTAATGTAGGCGTCTCTTCAGCTTGCTGTAGGCTGTAGTTGGGCTGCTGGAGAGACTTCGTTTTGGTATGTAGTGCTAGAAGCGTAGGTTGAGTTGTTCCGGTTTGGTTTAAGAAAAGGATGAAGATAGATGTCTACACATCATATCCTTATAAAAAAACTTGTTGAAGTGTGCTCATATATCATACATGCATACATGATGCATGTGAGACGGTTGGGTGGACCAAAGATCTAAGGGCACTTCTAATAAGTATGACTAGAATATTATTTATAACATTAATTAGTGTGATATTTAAGAAAATGATTATGTGACAATACAAATAAGATTAGATAGAATAAAATTGTTTCTAGTTCAAGAAACCAGCTCTATATGAGAAGAAAGAAGTAACTGACAGAGAAAAGGAGAGAGAAAAGAAATAATTGGGAGGATAATTTTTTTTAAAAAACATCTATTATAAATATTATATATATAGTATCTATATGATATTGTAAGTATAAAAATTATTTAGTAGTGTCTGAGTTGAGATTGTGGTGAATTATGGAGCATGGATCGGTCCTACCCACACAGATTGTCTCAAGCCCACCAACACTCAGCTCGAGTCTGATTAGAGTGTGCACAATTTATATATAAGATAAGATTTGAACTTTGGTGTGAGCCATAACAACTCAAGTGAACGAGTCTGAGGCCCTGAGCCCACCAACACTCGAGTTCGAATAGAATGTGCACAATTTATATCCACGATAAGGTTCAGACTTTGGCGCGAGCCATACATGCATGCACCACAACTCTTCACCGAGTATTCTCCCAAAAATGCTGATTTTTTATGTCTTGATAATTCTGTTATTTATGTTCTTGTAATAATAGGGTTATAAGTATTTTTCTTTTAATATAAACAACCGTGTTTCACGAAAGAAAATGTTATGGAAGTTGGTGGCTGCCTTGTGTGTCGGTTCAAAAAACCACCTTTAAAAATAGTGATTTTTCATGCAATTCACGTAAGAAGCCACATAAAAAACAGAAATAGTCATGTTTTTTAAAGTATAATTATTTTGTATGAAGTCGAATAGGTATAAATTTTATATGAAAAGTATAGATCTCGATAAATCTGCAACTTTGTAGTTAAAAAAGTTTTTTATTTGAGCTATTTTAGATGTCTAATATTTGTTTGAAGATTCGACTAAAAAGAATCAAAAGAATAAATTGCTTGATAGTTGTTAGCTATTGGTGTGAGATGAGCAAAAGAGCCTATAGCCTAGTGGTTATGGTGCTCACCTAGCACCTCTAGGTCCTAGATTCGACCCTCACAGGAGCAAATTTTAGACTTGGTTAACAACCGACTTATAGGAAGTAGGGGCCTTAAAGTATGGATTAAAGACCGATGTGGAAGTCTATCGTCTTCATCTTTGTAAATGTGGCTATATGCTACAAGACTCATTCAAGCCTATATTATATTGTAGTTACTATGTTTTTGCTTTTTGGCGATAAAACAGAATAAAACCAAGTACAAACATAATTTGCTCTTTTATCTTTCTATATACTATAACTTTATACCGGCTCATATATTTTAGTGGTCTAAAGTAAAACTTAAACCGAAGAAGCATTCTATAGACCGATGATAACTTATAGCCTACCAACTAAAATTTAATATGCTATATTTTATAGTCATATTTAGGAAGACTTAAGTTATAGAGGCTACTAAAAGTGTGGTCGCCCCGTTCGTCCTTCTCGAAACCAGCCCTGTATAATATTAAAGAAGTAAATAAAACCAGGGGACGGTACTATTGCCCACTTGGAGTGACATGGATTTTCTGGACATGATGCCAACGAAAATTGAATTAAGATCCAGACGGGGCAACACACTGACGAACTTGTTGTGCATATCACTCAAGCCAGCGTTATTGGTGACTACTGACTAGACATGTAGAATGGTTGAGACGTCCCAAAAAAATAAAGAGAGAAAGCTGACCGACTTTTCGTTGCAGGGGTGGTCTCCCTGCCCGGCGGCGAGAGGCGTCCAAGCCACCGACGGCCATCCTACATGCCTCCCTTCTCTCCATCTCCACCATCCTCGTCGACAATGAGGAGAAAGAGACGTGTCTCTCATCCTTCTCTAAGTGAGCTTTTAGGTTTTGAATAACGTTTCTGGGGGTTTAGATCTATCAGGTATATTAGGGTTTGTGTCTTTGTGGGTCTCTCTATGGAGTTAGGTTTGTTTAGAGTATTGTTCTTACTTCTGATATCTCCTTGTCGCTGTTTTTTCAACTATGAGTTCATCAACAAAGACCAAAAAAGGCTTATGTGTCAGGTTACCGACGATATGATCTAGCCGGTAGCACACCGGATTTATGGTACAGGTTACTGATCGACTTGTGCGATAATGTTGGTTTGTTGATCTACCAGAAGGAGAGAAGAAAAGGTGATGTACGTAGTTGGTCGATCGATAGTGCAACTACGCTCATATACAGACATCTCCTGCGACGTTCTAAGATGTGGAGCTTCTTTATTCTATTTTGGTAGATGCTAGCTAGGTGTCGCTTTGTTGTAACAATATGACCACTGCCGTTTTTATTTTAATGTTATAAGTCCGGATTCAAGAAAAAGAATGGATGAGATGCGTATCACATCTCTACATTAAGGGAACTTAAAGTTTGATATGTAATCCTCTGTTCAAAATATAAGGTCCTTATATTAAAAAAATATGTTTGTAACTTTTGACTAATAACTAAATTAACAATATATATTAGTTCATGTAAATGTTATCATTGGCTTCTTATTTAAAAATACTTTAATATGATGTTAATTTTATAGTTGTTGATGACATATTATAAATTAATAATAATAAAAACGTAACATTAATTAGACATCGTATAAAAACTAATATCTTCAATTTTAATTTATATTTAGGAGGGAGAATATTAAGTATAAGAGACAATTTGATATTTAATATAAATTACTCTTTTTTCTTATATACTATGCCTAAGTTTTGTTTTTTTCGCAAAGTCGATTTCGCTCTATCATCACTGGCAAATTAAATGCCATAATACACCTTGCTAATTTACGCATGCAGGGCATGTGCATGCGCATGCCATCGTATGCGAGTTACATAAGACATGGCCACGCCTGTCAGTGTTAATAGTGTCACTGCATGCATGTACGAGCCGACCGCAAGTGAGGCCCGGGCTTTAACAACAGATCAAGCATCAGTCAGAGTTCGTTACAAACTATACATATATATGTGCAACGCATCATCACAACCTGCTATAGGGCGCTTGTACTATTAATTAAAACCTCATTTAAATTAAAACAATTTATTGGCAACTATGTTTATATGTTTAAAGTAGAAGCAGATGTGTGTCAAATGGAAAAAGTATAGTCATCTTAAATAATAATCATAATTAATTATATCATGTTTATTCAATAATCAGGATTATATTAAAATCTCAATTATTTTAAGCCGTCC
Source organism: Zizania latifolia (assembly GCA_000418225.1). Taxonomy (NCBI): domain Eukaryota; kingdom Viridiplantae; phylum Streptophyta; class Magnoliopsida; order Poales; family Poaceae; genus Zizania; species Zizania latifolia. The sequence continues at coordinate 1,932,029 of KE370885.1, forward strand.
TAAAGAGCCTAAGATTACTAAGATTACGTGGAGACGATATGAATTAATTAGTAGATTGTTGTCACGGATTGTATTGAGACTATGGAGTATAGATCGGCTATTAGTTTCATAATCCACCTTGTTGGTTAAAAATATAAACAAACGACTTATTGTGTCGATTTGTTGTAATTTATACTTTATAGTCTATAGTAATCTAATAAATAGATTGTTGTCACCGATGGCACTAAGATTATAGTCTGTTTATTTTAGTGGATTATGGTAATCTAGTTTATGGAATAAAAATATAACAAACAACTAACTTATTATAATATGTAATAATTAAGCTGGTGGAATCCACATTTTTAGTTTATTACTATAAAAAAAAAATATCAACTGCACTTAGAAATTATCAACTACCATTCTACGGTAAAAAAACAGGGAAACAGCCCCTCCCCATCTAAAGGCTTCCTTTTGTTCTCCCGTCGCATGCTTGTCTCCCCACATCTTCTCCAAATACGGCTAGATCCAGCGAATTCCCAGCAAAAATGGAGTCTACAGAGTTGAGGATGCGGAGAAAACCCTAGCTCGTGCCCTAGCTAGCATATCGGCATTTGTTGGCTAGGGGAACGATGGGCGGCGCCCACGGTGTAGTAGGCGTGGGCGGTGGCTCTAGCATTGTCGGCGACGGCACGGACGACGTACCCAGGTGCATGTGGCGACGGAGCGCACGGTCTCTTTGGCATGGGCAGCGGCTCTGGCGTCGTCGGATATGGCGCGTGCAACCCCGGGTCGTGCGGCGCCGACGGAGCGCGCGGCGCGGGCGGCCGGCAACTTCGGCAATCAGCGTCATCGTCGACGGCGCGCACGGCAACGAAGAAGCGTGCGACGACGACTAAATTTTTCATATTTGAGCCCATGTTCAGATTTGTAGGAGTACTCTCTATTTTCATAAACATGTCACAAGATAATAAACAAGTCATCTAAAATAATCAAGGACATTGTATTCTTTTTTCATACAAACAAAATAATATATACTATCAACAATTTATACTGTCAAACAATTCAAAATTTATTTTTTCTAGATTATTCTAAGCCAATTTATGTTAATTCATGTTTACAGTAATCTAATCGGACCTCATATATATGTCATTAAAGAAGATAGTTCTAAGCTAATAAATTAACAAAAGCTAGGGCAAATATATATAGCAGATTGATCAATATTCAGTTTTTCCTTTGTCTTGCCTATGATTATCAGTACTTCTTAATTAATCTCTAATTAATAGTTCGTTTGAAGTCAATCTCTTAACTCTTTAATCTGTTGAAAAATCCATTCCTTAGTTAAACTGTTTTAGTTTCTGCTGCTACAGGGAATCAATTTCATCGAGCAGGTTTCCTATTCCTATAATTCTTAGTTAATCATTAGTAGCTCCTTTCAAGTCATTATGAAGTTCCATCAATTTCTAATGCCTTCAAAAACTGATTCCTTAGTTATCTGTTTTCATTTCTGACGCTACAGGGATCAATGTCATTGTACAGTGTTCGTACTTCTAAAGTTAACCACTAAATAGTTCTTTTCGAGTTGCCATAAAAATATGAATGACATACAATAATAATCGGAGGAAATACACATTCCTGATTTATTAATTGTTTTTGTTTATGATGCTACAGTGATTAATTGTGCATGGATTCCTTTAATTTCAAGTCAATATATTATTGTATAACAGGGAACAGAGAGACACGAATAAAGTACAGACAATGCTCTTGATCAATTTGAGGTTTCCTTACGAAAACAGGACCATAGTGTGGAATAATTTATATAACTAAATCATACTTTTATTTAATTAAATAACTTTCATATATACGCGATATTTCTTATGGTTCTTAGTAATATATCAAATATTATTATGGTAGGCCGGGGGACTAACTTGTATTAGAATAGCACGGAGAACGAATTCATTAATTAATGATTGTAATCACTAATTTATATTTCACTATTCACTAATCACACATTCACACATCCGTATTTATACTTTGGTAAGCTTTTCTTTTCTCTCTCATTAAGTATATAGATTAATTAATTAGGATTTAGGACCCAATTTTCCTGAGACCCTGTTTGGCTGTCTATCTTGTCCCTGCCAATTAATATATGGCCCTGAGTACTGCAGACTGCAGTGATAAAAAATAGACACTCTTGTGTGGGCAATTCATAGCAGAGTTTAAGTGTAGAAAACAAGATCCGCTGAGATAACCCATCTATTTGACTATTTCAAACTACAGGGAATACTGTGAGTGGAACTGTGGAAGAGCTGCACTAAGATACACCGAGAGATAACCCATCGAGTTTAAGTATAAACAATGTTGACCATACTGTATAAATGTCCATGGGAACTGAGAGCAAATAAAAGCTGTGTTGGGTACAAATTAATGCATATCAATGTAAACACGGTTCTTTTCAACACGAAAGGCGTAAATAAATGATTTTGAAATAAGCACAGCTCAACACAACATATCAACCACAGAGTCCCTCGTAATGGAATCAGACCGTCCTCGGTAGCTTTAGGTGACAGTTAATTCTTGCTCACGCGTAGAAAAATTTAATGCATCACTTCGATATTTAACGCGGATGATATCATATATGTTGCGTCGTCGTCATAGTCGTGCATCGTTATTCCGTAAGGCAAACATGAGATGCTCCTAACAACCTCTAAGGCCTAGAACGATAAGACTGACGACGTGATAAAATAGTTCCTCCGTATAGAAAAATAATTTATTTAGAGTATGATTTCAGATAATAAGAAGTGACTAATTAGATGATGTTTTCTCTTCTTTGCATATATTAAATGGTATACAAAATCATTCAATTATCTCCTCTTATCTCGATGGGTAGTCACGCCAATCCTGGTGCCCGCCTCTCTGCATGGCATTTTTGATTGCTGTGTACTGTGAGCGTTCTCACTTCGTTTTGAATGGCGCCAGTGCATGTGGAAGTTATTTTTTTTTTAGCACGCGTCTCAGCGTCTGCGTGAGGGGATGGAGTGACACGAGACGAAGCTAAAAATTTAAATGACGTGGGCAGAATAAAAAGAAAAGACATATGTTAGTTAAAACGATATGTTTTATATGACTTCAGTATAAATATAAAATGATTTATTTTTCTATATCGGAGGAAGTACTAATTATGTAGACTTTTGATATAACGATGACACGTGTAACAAATGGAATGTTATATATTCTAATCAGAAACCTTAGCAGTGTATAATGAAAGCATCATGTGTAACGAGGAAAGAAAAAAGGTCAAAATGATCTGAAAGTGCATCTTGATGCATCTAGGCTCCTAATTTGTTTTGGTGTATTATTGACAATAGTGATTAAATGCTACTGATATGGTTGCTAAGATGAATACAGGAATTAAAAATTAAAAGTGGCATTACAGCTCTATCGATCTTAAAAAAAATCGGCTTATTAGTTTTACTTAGGCTTAAATTGTGCTTATTGCGTATATTTTATATTTTCTTGAGTCTAGGTATGCCGTACTATCAAGAGGGATGCGTTGATAGTTGATCTAAAGCTAAGTGCTCAAATAAAAATCTTTCGTTGAAAATTTTGGAATTTTTCTAAGTTGGATTTTGCTTTCCAGAAAAGCCGGATTGTCCGGGTTCAAGCTGAACTATCCGAAATCTGTCTTCTGTTTGATTTTATTTACATGTCAAATTGTCCGGATTATAGCCGGACAATCAAAAAACATGCTTCTGTTCGATTTATTTTTTAAGTCAGACTGTCTGGACTCTGGCCGGACTATCCAAAAACTTGTTTCTGTCGAAATTATTTTTGAAGCCAGAACGTCCGGATTCTTGGCCGGACAATCTAAAAATTGCTCTCTGTTTGAATTTTATTCCATGTCTCGGACCGTCCGGACCTTGGTCGGACTGTCCGAAAACACTCTTCTGTTCGGACTTATTTTTGGCCCGGAATATCCGGACTCTGACCGGGCTGTCCGAAATACTGGTTCTGTTTTGAATTTTATTTGGTCCGGATCATTCGGTTAAGCCCGAACTGTCCGGACGAATAGTGCACAATTTTTTGCCTTAACGGACAGATTTGATGTAGGGGTATAAATATATTTCCCCTTTATAATAAGGAGGACGTGATTGCAACCCTAGACGCTCGGCCATTCTTTCTTCTTCTTCATTGTGTGTTGTTTTGGGTCTTGAGGGAAGAAAATAGATTTCTCCACACAATCTCCACGGGTTCTCGTTTGATCAATATCTTGAGAGTTGTGTGGATGTGTGCTTGATGTTCTTCGCTGTTTCTTGAGCACACGGCGTCAGATCACATCAACGAGTCTATTACTCTTGGAGATTGAGGTCTCCTAGACGGCTAAACGTCGATCCATGAGCACCCAAAGTGTGTGGGTGACCGGATACGTTTGTACAAAGCTTCACCTCAGCTTCAACAAGGTAATCGAGTAAAAACTAAGACCTACGGAGGTAAGTGCTTGGTGAGGATTAGGGTTGAAAGAGACCCAGTCCCTTGGGGTTTCCTTAACAGAGACGTAGGATCGGAGGATCTGAACTTCGAAAAAAAATCATTTTGTCCATCATTTATCTTGCTAGTTATATTTACTATTGATCTATATATTTGCTAGCAAGTTTAAGTCTCATTGAATTCATCGGGTAGATTATTTTCGGCATTGGTTATTGTGTCAGATCTGTTGTGTCTAGATCATCCGGTTACACCCGGACAGTCTGGACCTCGGATATTTTTTAATCTTGTCCAGCTCCCGGAGTATCCAAATAAAGTCTGAATAGTTCGGGTCCTGGAGATTTGAACTAAACTGTTTTTGTTGAGAATTTTAGATTAACTATTCATCCCCTCTAGATAACTTTCAATTAGTATCAGAGCAGGCTCTTCTCAAAGGCTTAACCGCTTGAAGAGTAAAGATATCTGAAGAGTCAAACTCCACCGGCACTGACAAGATTAGTGTTGGAGGAAAGAAAGGTGCAACATATCCTTTTGACTACTCCAAACTAAACTCTAATAATAATTATCTCTCTGTACCAATTGGTCGTATACCTTACCTTGATGGTACACACTATACGGTATAGAGACATAAGATGAAATTACACTTAATCTCTATGCATCCAAACATTTAGAAGATTGTATGCACAGGTGTAGATGTGAATGACACGAATAGGGATGATCATCAATTAACTGCTGATGAAGAACAAGCTATCCACCACAATGCTCAAGCAGCGAATGTTCTACTTGCCGCGTTGAGTCCAGAAGAATTCAATAAAGTTGATGGGCTTAAAGAATCTAAAGAAATATAGGAGACTTTACAAGTTGCTCATGAAGGAACCTCTTCTGTCAGAGAATCAAAGAAATAGCTTCTTGAAGGGAAGCTCGAAAGATTTATCATGGAAGATGATGAAACTTCACAAGAGATGTATGATCGTCTTATGGTCCTTGAAAGCGAAGAGATGACCGATCACTTTATTGTGAAGAGATTGCTTTGGGCTATAGCACTAAGAAATCCCACCTTGGTGACTTTAATCCGTGAGCGAAAAAAGTTCAAGAAAATAACTTCAAGTGATGTGCTAGGAAGGATAATAGCACATGAGTTAATGGAAGAAGAAACCAAGGAGGTCAAAAATCTTGCTAAGCTTCACAACAATAAGAGCAAGGACGTGGCTCTCAAAGCTAAGAAGAAAGAAGAGTCAAGTGATGATGAAAGAAATGATGAGGAGTTTGTGCTATTTGTCAAGAAACTCAAGAAGTTCATGAAGAAGCGTGGTTTTGACAAGTACAAGAAAAATTGTGACAAACCAAATCAAAGAAAGTCAAAGAAAGAGTGCTATGAGTGTGACGACCTTAGCTATTTTATAGCCAATTGTCATAAGAAGAAAGAGCAAAAAAGCAAAGAGAAGCAAAAGTACAAAAAGGGAGAGAAAGGCGGTCATGCTCACATTGGAGAGGAGTAGAACTTCGACTCCAATTCCGAGTCCGAGTCGAACTCCGACTCTAGCAAGAAGGGAGTCGCCACCGTCGTCATCGCCAACATCGTGACTCCAAATCCTTCACTATTTGGAGATTCGAGCGACGACAACATCATCTCCCCTAAGTGCTTTATGGCTACAAACAAGAAGGTAATTATAATAGATAAATCTTTAGATAAAGATAATCATAGTAATTCTAGCGATGATAAGTCTAGATTTGATGATGTCATGTTTAAAAGTACGAATAAGCAAGTTTTATCAAAATTTAAAGAGCTTATGGAAACAATAGAGGTGCAAGAAGCAACTTTAGAAAAACAAAAGGATCTTCTCATTAATGAGAAGGAGAGAAATCTTAAACTAGAGAGGCTTCTTGCTAAGGAAAAGAGAAAGGTAGACAAGTTAACTAAGCAATCTTATTTAGTAAATGAGTCTAAGAAGAAATTAGAGGATAAACTCAAAACTCTTAAAAGTGAACTTAGAGAACAATAAGAGCCTTGAAGAGAGAGTTGAGTCTCTAATGACTCATCCTATTTCTATTCCTTCTATTGTGTCCACAAGCAACAGTTGTGCTAAATGTTATAATATTGACATTATTGCTTATGAGACTAACACGAAGAAAATTGAAGTATTAAGAAAGAAAAATAAGCACCTTGGTAAGCTATGGGTGCATAAAAGCCTACAAAACAAATGATGCATTATACAAGACACTCAACACTCAAAATAATGTTGAGAAGAGAGTTCTTAGCTTTCATCCAAATAAAAGCAAGGTAAAAGCAAGAAGAAAGTACAAGGGTAAGGAGATCATCAAGTTTGTAAAGAAAGAACAAGGTTCGAAGAAGATCAACAACAAGCCATTTGCTTCACAAGCTATCTTTTATGCATCATATCTTATTAGAAGAAACCACCGTGGTAAAGTGGTTGCTCAATTTGTTGGTAGTGAAAATGAAAAACCATTGAGATGCATTTGGATTCCTAAGGTTCTTGTGACTAATATTGAAGGACCTAAAAAGGTTTGGGTACCTAAAGATAAGAACTAATCTATTTTATAGGAATACTCCCCCGACAGATCTAGTTGGGTGATAGATAGTGGATGTATCAATCACATGACCGGAGAAATGAGTATATTCATTTCATTTGAGCCAAATCAAGGTATGCATGAATCCATTATATTTGGTGACAATGAAAAAGGAAAGATAATAGAAGTAGGTAAAATTTCTATCTCAAATGGTAATACTATTTCTAATATTTTACTAGTTGAGTCTTTAAGTTATAACTTGCTTTCAATATCTCAGTTATGTGAAATTGTTTATAAATGTCTTTTTACTAATGAGGGTGTAAACGTTTTGAGAAGTAGTGATAATTCCATAGCCTTTACGGGTAAGTTAAAGGAAAAGCTTTATTTAGTCAATTTTAATCTGGATAAAATTGAACCGAAAACTTGCTTGATGGCTAAGACTAGCATGAGTTAGTTATGGCACTGCCGATTAACTCATGTTAGGATGAGAAACTTGTTAAAACTTCTTAAAGGGAAACACATCCTAGGACTAAAAAAATATTGTGTTTAAGAAAGATAGATTGTGCAGTGCATGTTAAGCAGATAAATAAGTTAGAGCACCACACACCACCTGGAATATCATGATAACAAGGAGGCCATTGGAGCTTCTACACTTGGATCTCTTCGGACCAGTGGCGTACCTAAGTATTGGCGGTAATAAATATGGTTTAGTTATTGTTGATGATTTTTCTCGTTTCACTTGGGTATTCTTTTTGCATGATAAGAGCGAGGCACAAGAAGTGTTTAAAAGCTTTGCAAGAAGAGCTCAAAATAAGTATGAAATCAAGATCAAGAAAGTGAGAAGTGATAACGAGAGTGAATTTAAGAACACTCAAGTCGAAGAATTTCTTGATGAAGAAGACATTAAGCATGCGTTCTCCGCTCCCTACGATCCACCTCAAAATAGAGTGGTAGAACGGAAGAACCGAACACTAATTGAAGTAGCAAGAACAATGCTTAATGAGTACAAGACTTCAGGCATATTTTGGGTAGAAGCAATCAACACTACATGTCATGCTATCAATCATCTGTATCTACACAAAATTATTAAAAATACGGCTTATGAACTTCTAACTGGTAACAAGCTTAATATTTTATATTTTAGAGTTTTTAGAAGTAAGTGATTTATTTTGAGTAAGCGACCAAGAAACTCTAAATTTGTTTCTAAGGTCGATGAAGGATTCTTGGTTGGTTACGAGTCAAATGCGCATGCCTATTGTGTTTTCAGCAAGACCTCTGAAATTATTGAAGTCACTAGGGATATGACATTTGACGAGACTAACGGCTCTTAAGTAGAGTAAGTTGATCCAAGTAATGCAGGTGAAGAAGAACCTCCATGTGAACCAACTAAGAATATACCAATTGGAGATATAAGACCAAAGAAAGAAGAGTAAACGGTTCAACAATAAGTATAAGTAGAAGAAAGCGAAACATAAGAAACTCAATGGCAAGAGGTGGTGGACAAAGCACAAGAAGTTCAAGAGAAAGTGGATCAACCACCTGTACAACATCAAATAATCCATCAAGACATCTAAAGAGACCATCCCGTGGACAACATTCTTGGTGATCTACGAAGGGGAGTAACCACTCCTTCATGTTTAGCAAATTTTTATGAATGCTACTCTTTTATGTCTTTTTTGGAACCAGTTAAGGTGGAAGAAGCTTTTGAGGATGCAGATTGGGTGATGGCTATGCAAGAGGAACTCAATAACTTAAAAAAATGAAGTTTGGACATTAGTAAAAAGTCCGAAGCAGAACGTAATTGGCACAAAATAGGTCTTCCGCAATAAACAAGATGAGCACGACGTGGTCGTGCGGAATAAAGCTAGATTGGTGGCACAATGCTTCACATAAATCGAAGGTTTAGACTTTGGTGAGACGTATGCACTTGTTGCTAGGTTAGAGTTAATTCATATATTATTAGCCTTTGCTACTCACCATAATTTCAAGCTTTACTAAATAGACGTGAAAAGTGCTTTCCTGAATGGTTCAATCACTGAGTTGGTGTATGTGGAGCAACCACCAAGCTTTGAAGATCTCAAATATCCAAATCACGTGTTCAAGCTCCAAAAGGCGTTCTATGGGCTTAAGCAAACACTTGGAGCATGGTATGAATGACTTAGGGACTTTCTACTCAAAAGGGGCTTTGAAATAGGCAAAGCCGATCCTACCCTCTTTACTAAGTATTTTAATAATGATTTCTTTATTTGCTAAATATATGTCGATGATATTATATTTGGTTCTACTAACAATTATTTCTGTAAGGAATTTAGTAGGATAATGACCAAGAGATTTGAAATGTTAATGATGGGAGAGTTAAAGTTCTTTCTTAGATTCCAAATTAAGCAACTCAAAGAAGACCACCTTCATTAGTCAAACTAAGTACACTAAAGACATGCTCAAGAAGTTTGACATGGAAAATATCAAACCCATCAAGACCCCCATGCAAACCAACGGGTATCTTGATCTAAATCAACAAGGAACCAACGTCGATTAAAAGTTATACTATTACATGATTGACTCCTTGTTATATTATGTGCATCTAGACCCGATATCATGCTTAGTGTTTGTATGTACGCAAGATTTTAAGCTACACCAAAAGAATGTCATTTGGTTGCCATTAAAAAATCTTGAGATATTTTATTCATACTCCAAACTTAGGGCTTTGGTACCCAAAAGGCTCAACCTTTGATATTATCGTCTATTTGGACTCTGATTATGCCGGTTGCAAAGTGGATAGAAAAAACATCTCTGAAACTTGCCAATTCCTTGGAAGATCACTTTTTTCATGGTCTTCTAAGGAACAAAATTATGTAGCCTTATCCATAGCCAAAGCCGAATATCTAGCAGCCGGTAGTTGTTGTGCTTAACTCCTTTGGATGAAATAACTTTTAAAGACTTTGAGCACAACGTCACCAAGATTCCTTTATTGTGTGATAATGAGAGCACCATTAAAATAGCCAATAACCCAGTTCAACACTCAAGAACCAAACACATTGATATTCACCACCATTTCTTGAGAGATCATGAGATAAAAGGAGATATAAGCCTAACCCATGTGAGAACAGATAAACAGCTCGCCGATATTTTCACCAAACCCTTAGATGAGCATCGGTTTTGTGAGTTAAGAAATGAACTAAATATCCTTGATTCTCGTAACTTAGCTTCATACACTTGCGTATAAATGCTCATATTAGAAACGAGGAGGTAAATTAATTGCCTTCTTCATATGTAATGGGCTACATTTTAAATAAATACAAATTTATCTTATATTGTTTATGATTTAATTTGAGCTATGCATGTTATTCATGCTTATATTATCTGTGGTAAAATACTATTTTTAACTCAAAGTTCATGGCATATGTCTCCTTGAATTCCTGTGAGTTGAGATTTTTAGAGGTCCCGGACCATCCAGATAAACTCGGACAGTCCGGACCTGGGACTTTTTGAAGTTCGGTTCTAGAGTACCTGGATTGTCCGACTACCTCCGGACAGTCCGATTCACCTAGAAATCAGGATAGTCTAGAAAACTCTGGATTGTCTATGCTGGACTGTAAAAGGGGACCCAAACCGTCTATCTCTCTCTCTCCTCCTCACTTCTCCTCTTCTCCCTCACTCCACCTCTCGATTTTTCCAGCGGTTTTCTTCAAAACTAGTCCGTGAGAGTCACAGGATCCGTTAAGGGGAGCCTAGGATCCTTTCGGGAGCGTCGATCGTCTCCTTTTTGTCCCCAAATTCCTCTTTGAGGTATCCTCTCTTTTGACCCAGATGATGGAATTGTGCCCAAGAAAATTCTGGGGGAATCGGAAGTTCCGGCTATAGCCGGAACTTCCGGAGTTCTGGAGCATCCGGAAGTTCCGGGCCAGCCCCTGAATTTGGTTTTCTGGACGAAC
>KE370886.1:25521-40555 GCA_000418225.1 Zizania latifolia
CATCTACTCGGCAGGATCAGCTGGATACATTTCTAGATCAGCGACAAGGACGCTCACCGTCCCTTCCACCTCCGCATAGATGCGCTCCACGTCGGACTCCTCGACGGTTGCCGGCCACCCTGCTTGGATGTGGTCCATACGAGCAGTTGGATACAATGCTCGGATGATCCCGAGCGCGTGGGTGACCGTCGTCTGGACAAAGTCCTGGGTTTGCTCCTGTAGACGTATCGTCGACCCTCGGAGCCGCTCCCTGAAGCGCTCCACCGACCACGAAGTGTTGATGGGCACGCCCTAAATCATCTTGAGGAGAGTCTCCGCACCGGCTTGGTACTCATCTTGATGTGCTTGAGTATAACTCAGACGCAGCTCAAGATCAGTGAATTGAGCGCCCACTCGCCGATGAAGCTCTGCAAATATAGCATCATATCAGAAAAAGTTTTATCAACAAACAACACTAAAAGAGTCCAGGATGGTGATTCGTACTTTTGTACTCACCCGACCACTTGGTAGCGGCTGCTTCAGACGCCTTGAGCTTCTTCCCAAGCTCAGCGATCCTGGTCTCTGCCTCCGTTGCCCTGGTCTCTGCCTTTGTCGCCTTGGCCTCTGCCTGTGTTGCTCTGGCAAGGGCTTCATCCCTCTTAGCCAAAGCCGCTTCGGCTGAAGTGGCCGACCGGTCTGCCCAGCCAGCAGCCGTCTCCATCCGCTCCTCAGCTGCCAACCATTCTGTTATATAACCACTGGTTAGAACAGTAATGACAAACAGAAAAGACAGTAATGGGTAACCAAGCACTTACCATTGGAGCAGATCTCTAGCTGACCTCGGAGGATTTCGTTGTCCTCCTCCGACCTCTTCAGATTGGCATCTCTCCGTTTGAGCCAGTCGGTCAGCTGGTTGACGAGACGCTGCACAAAAACAAAACAAGTTAGTATGCATATAAATTATGTACATTAAACTAACGATTGTAGGGATACTTACGGTGGTCTCTTGACCAACTCGGCCGAGTGCGTCGAGGTACTCGGCCGCTCAACTCCCGACCAGCCTGGTCGGGGCACTGGTCGTCACGCCAGAGGTCGGTTGAGACACCCTCTTGACTGGAACCTCGACCTCCATGTGGTCGGCCACGCCAGGCTCCGCCGAGGGCCTTTCCACGTTCTATGCCGGCACCTCGACCTCCATTGTCGGCAAAGGGCCGCCAGGTGCCGCTACCTTCGAGTCCACAGCACTTGGCTACGTTGCGGGAGGCACGCTGGCACTCGGTGTTGTTGCTGACTGCTCTAGTACAGGTGCAGCCACGCTAGGCTCGTTGGTGGTTAGAGCACCCGACGCCTCCCGCCGCTTGCTGAGGCCCCTCGCTGGTTAGCCCCCCCGGTAAACACCACTATGTCAGTGGTGGGGGCTGTGGCGCCAAAGCCGGCCGCATCCTGGTCGGATACGGCTGACGGAGCGCTGTCAAGAACAGTACAAGAAATCAGTTTTAAATTCAATCTAATTACTTGATTCAAGACAATTGCAGAAAAACTTACCACGCCGACCACCTAAATGCTAGTTTCTTTTGCCGACTGGGCCCTGCGCCTAAGGACGATCCAGCTGGTGGTGGTGGTGGTGGTGTCGACACAGAAGAAAATGAGGCCACAGCGCCGCCAGTTGCTGGAGCCCCCTGGATGTTTCTGAGTCGGCGCCCGCCTCTCCAGGGAAGGATAATGGCACCTTCAGTGCCCCTTGGGATGCCGGTGCCGTCGTCGTTGTTGCTGCTGCTGTGGTCGTCACCTTCGTCTTCTTCGTCGCAGAAGGGCAAATTTTTTTGCCCTTCCTCTTTTCTCCAGTCGGCCCGGCGTGCTGGTCGACATTTTTTTGCCCGACCCCTCGGAGTTGCTCGGGCAAGGGTGCCAGAGAGCAAAATGCCTCTCGGCCCTGCACAGTCCAAGAGTTAGCGCCCGGCAGGTGACATTATCAAAGAAATTCAAGAAGTGAAAGCAGCAAAAAATTCTTACCGATGGTCAGGGATACTGCAGCCTGTAGGCCCTGGGCTGCGTGTCAGGGTGAAGATCCAACCAACCGGCGAAGATGAGCTTCACTCGCTTCTTCCCGTCATCAGCCGACAGGTGCTCGACTGACTCCCTGGTCGGGTCCGCATGACCCGAGTACTCAAACGTCGGGTGGGTTCTCAGCTTCAACGACTGAACTCGGCGGGTGATGAAATTGAACGCCACATGGATGCCCGATACGCCTTCGGCTCGGAGCTTCTTGATCAACTCCACCAACTCATCTACTTGGTCCTGCTCCTCCCTCTAGCAGCGATCGGACCAAGTGAGTGCCGGCAGTGGCACTCGATTGATCTCCGGTGAGAGGGCTGGCTCATGGTTGGCCATGTAGAACCAACCCGAATGCCACCCCTTGTTGGAGGTTGGGAGCGGCACCGGGATGTACTCCGCCGCCTTCCCATCCCGCAACTGCAGACCACAACCACCGACCACTTTCTTCTTCGCGTTCGGCCGCAGGCAGAAATAATGACGGAAGAGATTGAAATGCGGTTCAATCCCGAGATAAGCTTCGCAAAGATGGACAAAAATGGTGAGATGCAAGATAGAATTGGGGTTGAGATTGCAAAGAGAGATGTCAAAATAGTGGAGGACGCCGCGAAAGAAAGGGTGGGCCGGCAAGCCGAACCCACGAGAAAGAAAAGACTCGAACACCACAAGTTCGTGGGTGTTCGGGGTCAGGAACGCCTCCCCGCTTGCCGAGCGCCACGCCGATAGCGCGCTCGGCGAGAGTTCGCCCCACTTCTCCAGCAGCGCCACCACGTGTTTCGTCGCCTTGGACGACTGCCACTCCACCGAGAGGTCAACCTCTACTTGTGGGTCGAGCGTCGCCATGGAGATGTTGAGGTGTGGTGCTAGAGGTTTGAGGTTAAACAATCTTCTTGCCTTGCGGTAGCAAACGATGCAACTGCAATGCTATTAGGGTTGCAAGGCGCCAGCGAGGGTTTGGGCTCAAGGAGGAAGACGAAGGCTAAAAGCTTAAAGTGCGCGGAAGGATAAAATGCCTTTCAGCAAGCTATTTATAAATTCTCCACACAACTGGCCAAATCCCCGAAGCTCTAAAATTGCCTTGGAACGAGTCTCGAAGCAATCTTAGGCATTAACCGCGCCGGTTGATATGCCTTAGATTTTGCCTCATAACCGTTGATTACAGATCTAAAGGCGGATCCTGAGGAGCGAACCGACACTTGCAGTTCATTAATTTGAACTCGCGTCCGAGAGGTAGCCTTGGAAGTTGCATTGGTCCCATCAAAACTGTCAAATCTGACACACGTCACCCTGTGCAAGCAGACGTCTTTTCGCCAGATGGGGCCCACTAGCACTCCATTACGTCGGACTGCTCTGACTGACACCTTTTCGCCAAAGACCACTTGATGGACGTATCTGTTCCCATATACAAGTCGGCTTCGTCGGACGCCAATACAGCGGTTACACGGATTTGAAATATTTTTGAGACCGGAGCTTATTTTATTCAAGAAACTCCAGCCTCGGGGCTGCACCCGGCAGGTGCACCTGAGCGGTGCACTGTCCGAGAGAAATTCATCAAGATCAAAATATTGAAGCCCTTTCCGACTGCTCAACTACATCTGCGCACCGCAAAGAGCTCGGGGGCTACTGTCGGGGATATGATCCCGAGCTACCTCTCGAGTGGTTTTAACCCGACCAGTCAACGGTCAATATCCTCTAAGAGGCTAGTGGTCGGAGATCTGAGGGATTCCCGAGTCCAGCACTCGGGAAATCCCTCCCAATCACCGGCACTCGGACGGTCGCCAGGCTGTCATTTATTTCCATAATACGATAGTTATCAGCACTGTAATCTTGTGAGTTATTGCCCACGAACCGTCCGTTTATCCTTTTAATTGGCCATTAACAGGGTACTTAATCACCATTTGTAACCCCCGATCTCTCTCATATAAAAGGATCAGAGGAAGCCTGAAAGGGCAAGTTTTTTAGATAGAAGTTTTTACACGCTTAAGGCTATTTCACGCCTGAAAGCTCATACTCCGCACACACAGGACTAGGGTTATTATCCTTCGGAAGGCCCGAACCTGTCTAAAAGATTCTGTCTCCGTCTCTTTGTGTGAGATAACCATCAAGTTTCGTCCACACCTTTCCCCTTATCCTAATCAAATCCATACTGCGGGTAACCCCGTGTGCACTGTCGCTTCGTACGCAACGATAGGCACAAAAACTAATTCTGCCATTTATTCCTCGAAAAATAGATCAATCTACTATTGTCCATAATTCGTCAGAAAATATACACCTGACTTTGAACATTGATTTCCCCTAAACCGTCCAACGAAAAGATACCAAATTTTACCATATGATAGATAAAAATGATATCTACAACTTTCTAGTTATACATTTTTACAGTAAAAATCATTTCGACTAACTAATTATTGAAATACAGAAACCCTATAAATCTACCTACACAGGAAACACCTAATCCAAAAATCAACACCTAAACCCCTTCTCTAATCCTTCTTAACCATGACTTAGGGCATCAAAATTACCCTTAAATACGTGTTACATAGAGGGATCAAGCCTTACCTAAGGTTTCCTCAGAGAAACTGATGGGAAAGATACGGAAGAAACCTCAGGCGACGGCGTGCGGAGAGGCGATGGAGAGGAAAGATGAGAGGGCGCACGGATGGAGGTAGGCAGCGGCGGCAGGCTAGGCGAAGAGGAAGGAGCTGCGATGGGCTGGCTGGAGGAGGAGCGGAGCAGCGACGGCGTTAGGCGAGATCGATCTATCTATATATACAGCCACCCCTAATCTAACGGCTCAAATTAAATCATCCGATACGATCTCATCTGGAACCCGATTTCGATAAGTAAATATAAAAATAGAATCTACTCGACGAGCACTACGCAACTACGGAATCCGATCGTCCATCGGAGCAACGGTAAAAAATTGTATTTTTAGTATTTTTTTGTTAAACCCTGCGTATTACACCAGGGCCACACCACTTTTGCTCCACATCTACGCCGTGCCGCCCCAGCGCTGCCCACACGATGGAAAGTGGCAGGAAGAAGGAATGGGGAAGAAGAAGGGGAGGGAGAAGAAGGGAAAAGGAGAAAAGGATAAGAGAAAAGAAAGAAAAAAAGAAAAAAGAACAGACACTGTTTTTTAAAATTTTAGATATTGAGAGGTTTTTAAGGTTAAAAATTTAACATTTCATCTGGATTTCAAAATTCTTTTGAATGATTTTTGAATTCTATAAAATTCTTAATTTGGAGTACACTCTAATTAAAAGATATCTTACTTTATTTACATCTATAAAATTACAATTAAGAAAACAATATTAGTATTTTCAACCTACATGTTTTACTTGTAAAGTAAGAAAAAATTGTCACATTTATTACGTACACAAATATTTTTCTTTTTCTAATAAATATCCGTAACCGTATTCATATCTGATTCGTATTTATATCCGATAATATCTATTTTCATATTTATATATAGAGTATCCGAATCAAATCCAAATCAAAAAATATAAAAATAAATATTATATTACTAATATCGGTCCATCTTGATCATGATGATAGAAAGCAGTTTCAATACAAATTCGAGAGAGGAAAGGGGGTAGGCCCGGAACCCTAGCCGCAGCGATCTGCCCCTCCCGCCGCCTGATTCCCGTTCTACCTCGCCCTCTCCCGCCCGTCTTCCCGGTGCCTCTGGGCTTGTCGCCGCGCCGCCGATTGGCACTACTGGTTCGGAACCCACCCGCCATGTCTTCTCAGGTACCGCTCGCCTCCTCACCTCGCCCTATTTGTCGCCGCGGATTGATCAGACCTCCGATTGCTGATGGAATCTAACCGTCGCGAGGGGAACTCGGAGTGGATTTGGATCTGTTGCTTCTCGATCGCATATGGATCTCGCCGGCAAAAGCTCACGCTCGCCGTGTTTGTCTCCTTGTCTGTGTATGTGTTTGCAGGTCGACAGCCGCAGCCAGGCTGCCGGAAAGCGCGCGCGCACCGATGGTAGGTTGCTACGCCCCTCGTTAGTTCTCTATCTCCCTCACTGTGCAAGTTGCATTCGAGGAAATTGCCAATTTGGAACGAATGACCGAATGGTTGACACTCAGGCGGCCGGCGTGAGGACGACTGGGTTTGCCCCAGCTGCCAGAACGTCAACTTCGCCTTCCGCACCACCTGCAATATGCGCAATTGCAACCAGTCCAGACCCACGGACTACACGGTATTTGTGGTTGCTTGTTATTGCCATGATATCTGTACTGCCATTGATCTGCACTAGTGCACTCATGTGGTTAGTTAGTTCCACTTGTGTTTTTTTTGCATTTACCTAGTGGTGCTGTTGCCTTCTATTCAGAAGGATATGCAGAAACCTATGCAGACACCACCTCATTTTGCCATGTCGGGGGGATACATGGGTCCAGGGACGCCGCCGTCCATGTACCTCGGTGGGGCTGCTCCTCCATATGGCACCTCCATCTATGGTGGGCCTGCCCTGCCGCGTTATGGTATTCCTCAGTTCCCTGGGGTTTCTGGATATCCATATGGCTATGGTGGCCGCCTGCCCATGGGGAGCCCCTATGGGCCGATGCACATGGCTGGGCCTCCTCCGTATTCTGGTGGCTCCATGATGGGTGCAGGTACAAGGGCTACAATATTTCTGACTTATTTTTGTTATATCTACTGTACTGAGTAATGACTGTTAAGCAAGCGCTTCATTTAGTAAATAACTAAATATGATAGGCAGAATTTTGGATATCATTTTTGTTCTTTTTATACAACTCTATACATGACATTTTTTTATCTATAGTTACTGGCTAGAAATGCTAGCACGCCAAAGATATTTCCTAAAGTAAAATAGTTCCTAAAGAAATATCCACCTACTCTTCTGTGGGTTGTGGGTGCAGTTTATGATTTCAATGCATATGAGATAAAAATACACCCACTCTTTTTGAATATGTGTCCTGATCTCTGTGACACTATTCCTCTAGTTTTTTTCACTATCTAATTTCCTGTCCTCTAAATAGGTGGGATGTATGGAATGCCCATGGACAGATACAGCTTAGGATTACCTGCTGGTCCTGGTGCAATGGTAAAATTCTTTTGGATTATGATTGCTCAGCTCATGTATATTAGCATGATTTAACAGTGATTCTGTTATATAACAAACTATTGTCGGAGGCTGCCAATTTGTGATCTGCTGTGGGGCTAGTGTTGTTTTCTATTCTGGTGTGACACACCATGATGAGAAAATGTTCTAACCGTCATTTATATTATTCCTTGAAGGGCATGAGAGCTGGTTCCTATTCTGAGGAAGGATCCCAGAAGAAACCTGCAGGTATAAATTTGCAACGTATGTTGACTGTTTATCGATTTCGTTCTCCTTGATTGATTCTCTTCCTCTTCGCATGAACTTCACTGTAGGAGCTGGGCGTGATAATGATTGGAAATGCCCTAATTGCAACAACCTTAACTTTGCATTCCGGACAGTCTGTAACATGAGAAAGTGCAACACACCAAGACCTGGAAACCAGGTTTGAGACAATTTTGTTGTACTGTGCAAGTGGCCATGTATTATATTACTATATTCAAATCATGGAATAACTTTGTTTCTATAATCTAAAATCAGGTTAAGTTTATGTGCAAATACTGATGTTAAAATTTAAATAAACCTGCACTTGATTTGATCAACTATAATGTGTTATTTTATTGCAATGTAACATTGGAATTGTGCTTTTAAGTTGACATTGATGCTGAAAGATTAGTCATGTGACCTCCATTTGTATTTGATGATATATGAGTATATGACTGTTCCTAACTGTTCAATAAAACCGTGTATAATGCAATTTAACATATTTGCTTCTGTGGTATGTATTTTTGGGTCAATGAACTTGTAATGGTATGCTTCATTGCTTGTACACCGTAACCTGAGTACTAAGATGATAAATGTTCAATAAAACCGTGTTTCATGCAATTCTTTCCGCTCAAAACAAAACCTACTAAATTTCTCATAGTTTGGTTAATCTGTAACCCCTGTTCATAGCAATACAACTCCACTCTTGCCTTGGCCATTAGTCAAGCGAGTGTTGCCATGCAATTGCATGCCGTTGATTTTCAATAGTGCTAGGTTGAGTGAGATAAATTGTTTCAAGCTATCACTAGAGCTGGACAATATGCAAACTGCTAGACTTCTAGTAAAATAGTTTGAGCGCTTTTCTTTTCCTAACGATGTTAACCTTTTATTTATTATTTCTCATGATTTGGATATGTAGTTATTTGTAGAGTTAAACCATTATGCTTACTGTGCTGATAGTTTGTGTATTAACTCTTTATGCAGGGGTCCAAACCTGATGGTTCAAGAGGTTCAAGTAAGTTTAACACTATGATACATTCTGTGTTATTTGCAGGGTTTTTTGTGTGCCATTAATGCCTTGAAACCAGTAAATTATGAGATCCTCTTATCAAAGACATCTTATTTCAAGTTATGCATGCCACTTCACACTAAAGCTTCCAATGGTTTTTTCCTGTTAATTTTATTCAATTTTACATATAATATTTCACATGGCAGAACCAAAGATGCCAGAAGGTAGTTGGAAGTGCGAGAAGTGCAATAACATAAACTATCCATTCCGTGCAAAATGTAACCGTCCAAATTGTGGCGCGGAGAAGCCGTTTCAGACAAACAATGCAAATGATTCATCTACTGATCATGAAAATCAGGTCTGTGATTCAGAACCTCCAGTATGATCCTCGGTATTTGCCATGCCTGCCTTTAAAACAGTATAGATTGCATGCCTTATGTTCCCTGTACAATAGTTTTTTTCCTTTGCTTGTTCTCTTGATCTCTTGCACATGGCTTGATATATCATGTCCTTACTGTTACAGTGAGTCCTAGAACAGTTATGAGGGTCAAGAAGGTCAGCGTCATCGTCAAGGTTCAGTCTGAATGTCTGGGGTCTATCTGTGTCGATAGTTGCTGCCGTGTTCCCCTTGAGACCTTAGTTGAGTTGTCGTCCTAATGGTAAATGTTTTGGTGTTGGCAACTGGAGTCATGGATTTCATTATCGCTACAGATTTAAGAACATCCATTGTTTATTTGTCATATACTGCGGAAACCTGGTTGCTTGTCTTTGTTACTGGTACTCTGGGGAAATGGCAATTTATTATATAAATTTCAGGTAGCTTTCTGTGTCTTAGATTGCTACTTATGTGCTATGGAGTATTATTAGACTCTTCATGGTGGTGTCCCAGTTTTGTCAAAATTCTGTTTCTTGTCTTTATCTCAATGTATGGATGGTTTGGTATCTCAAATAAGTTGGTTCTTGCTGATGGCTAGCCAATGGTGTCCTTTAGTTGTTCTTAAAATATTCAAGAGGTACTTGGCAGGTATATTCAAGAGGTACTTGGCAGGTAGATTCTCAATTTCCATTATATGTTTGCCTGGTACAATCTTGTTATCTGGGGTCTTCTCTTCACAGTTGTTTCCAGGTTTTGTACTGAAATTTATTAGAACAGCCTCCCTGGTGCTATTGTTTTCAGTAGAAATCAGGTTTAAGAAACAAGTCAACTACAGGTAGCTAATTATCATGTGATTGATACCTCTGTCTCTGTATTTGTCAATTTTACGTTGCCCTTAACAGAACTTAAAATAAAATTTGATTGATCTGATCATGGCTTCTGCCACAAAATTTGTATGTAAAAGAGGATATCACCCTTTCATCCTTTCCCAGGTATATTTGTCAGGAAATCTAGATAACCATTATACGAGGTTATTCTATGTTCATTTGGACCATGGGTGACCTTTGCTTTATTTCCATCATTCAATGGATCAATTCAATGCTACAGCTATTGTAGAAAGCTAGTTGAGTGACTGATATGTCCTAGTGTTTCTAAAAGTCCATTTCTGGCATAGAAGCGTCCAGAAGTTTCTAGAAATCTTTGTTGTTGTTTGCCTTTACAACTAGTGTATATAGGTGTGCTGCTTTCTGACAAGACTCCTAGTGCCCACCGAAATCTTGTTATATGCTATCATGCTCTCTGGAGCTTACCGTATTCAAGTTTTCCCATTCTGATGTATTTGATTCAAAGAGAGGACCCTTGATGAAACAGTGAGTCCCATGTGCATCATCACATTGAGTGGTAGACTACTATACTCGTACCCTTGCATACTTGGTTCGACTGTGACTACTTGACTGACTGGATGCCATTAAAATTAGTTGTCATGTAATATTGTGAAGCTTTTATCAAAGCTGCAACTCTCACATGACTTCGAAGACAACAATGAGCAAACAAAGGTGGATCTCCCTGGTGATGGTGCTGGAATACCAACAAGTTCGCATGCCCTGCGAATGGCAGCACTTACTGAGTTGCAGAACAGTCTTATACTCTTATGAGCTGATATCCATTTCATTTTTAAACAAGGCGAGAACTTTGCTCCATATGGATGTGCTTCTAGTAGGAGCAGCTGACAGTATTGCAGGCAGTGATCTGGCTAAAGAAATTGGAGATGGGGTTGGAGATGGGAAACATCATGTGATGGCCAGCCCCTTGATGTAAGAATGCAATTCAGTCAAATTTCTAGTGTGCACACCGGAAGCATAGCTGTTTCTTGAATAGTCGGTTGCTTCTTATCGCAAGGAGTAATGCCAGTGTGATGTTTTTTCTTTTTCCTTTTTTATTCTTTTTAACTTTACCCTTTGAAACGGTATCCTGCAGTAACTCTGTAATACTCTAATACTACGTGCTTCGGATTCTACAGTGCTACTGGGTTGCAGTGCAGAAGAAAGTAAAATCTAAAATTTGCTTCTTGTGGACGGGCCCGAATGCGTTGGATACATTGAACCGTTCTTTAGAAACATGTTGCGTCCTAGCCGTAGGCGTTTTAACGATGCAATCTTATTTTCATGTGCTAACTCTTTGTTTGTGCTTGCCATTACCGTATTCACCAGTGGTGGATTGTTGTGTCTACAGGTCCAGACATCAGGTATATGCAGAAGCTAGAAACAAAAACTGGAATATAAGATGTAAATCATATCAAATTTTGAACTGTGTAAAAAACTAGGCTTTGATGCTTGGTACATAGATATGCATCTATGCCAAACTGGCCAACATCCATGTGAAGTTGTGAACTAATGTCCTTGACCAAGATATAACAATCCACGGAAAAGCAATGTAAACAGATACTCTTACATTGGTGTGAAGGAAATGCATACACAAATACAAAGATATAACACTTGAGGGGCGACATTTTTAATTTTTGATTTCGTTTTATCTCAATTTATAGAATTATATTTTGGTTTTCACGTCTTATAAAAATATACTCATGTCACCTAGTACTACTAGGAGGATCGTCTTCTCAGTGAGCAATTTTACTAACGTGGCAATCAACTGATGCGGACATTTGCATTTAGGCTCTTATTGCTCTTCGAGAGCGAGAAGATGGAGAATAGGGTGTCCAATCTTTTGTCAATAGAAAAGAGAGCATTCTTACAAACCAAGACATAGTACCCATCATCATCGTTAATTTCAACAAGATCAGCTCTAGTTATAAGAATAACATCTTTTAATTCAACTATTTGCTGATTTTCAGATTTAATTGTAAGTTATTTGCTCTCATGCTCTATCCCTATCATCTCTAACAATTTCATCGGAAGTCAAAGGTAGTAATGTAATTTTTGTTCCCTTATATATAAGAGTGTATTTATTACTTCTACCATGATAAAGTGCATCATTATCATACTCTTAAGGTCTAACCAATAAAAGAGAATAAACTTGTATCAGAACCACATCACAATCAGCAAAATCAAATTATGTATCAATGGAAAAATAAACCTGAAACCCTAGTTCAGGTGACGAGGCAGCTCTTATACCGCTAGAGTTGGGACTGGACACCCCCTTAATGGACCCAAATGGATACATGGTCCAAAGGCCCAAATAGACGGTGATACAGAACCTTGACAGATTATGGATGTTCACTTGTTTTGATGATTTCCAATGATCTAGAAGGAATTTTGACATGAAATCGATGCTATTGGAAAGTTTATGAAGTTAACTTTTCTTGCATATGCAAAATGTCGAAAACGAAGAAAGTTTATGAAGTTAACTTTTCGTACATACGCAGAACGTCGAAAACGGAATCCAGACATAGCTTAGGCGGTGATTTTAGTACATGCTGCTCTTGAAATCCGAGATGGACTTGAGCTGGATGTGGATTGGGCTTCCAACTCAACTTGGACGTCTTTGCTAGTCTTCTCCACCTCCTTGCTTCTCTTCATATATCTCATGGTTCTCTTTAAGGTTCTTAAGAACAATAATATCATTAAGTAGTAATCTATTCATAAGATTATATAAAAAAGTACTTATGAACAAGTTCACCTAGATATTTAATTATTTTACTCGAGTTCTATTAATTAGACCTTATATAGCAACCCGAGAGACGTCATGAGCATGTGCGTATCCATGGACCTCATCAGAAGAGCCTAAATATAAACATGGCAATCAGTGAGTTATCATCCGCTTGTTATGTCAACAAAATCAAAATTGCCTTTCTAGGAGCGACATGAGTATATTTTTGTGAAAATTGAAAACGAAAATACAGTTTTATAGATCGAGAATAAATAAAATTAAAAATTAAACAAAATCTCATGGGACAAGTAATTAGGTGGAGTGACGCAGTATGCGTCATTGCGCAGAGCATTCTGCTGTATCCGTCTCCCAACCAATCCAATTGACAGATATTTCTCTTTACAATCGTAGATACATTTTGCCAATCCAATTTGCACACCATGGAACATTTAGACCTTCCCCTAACAGAGCCATATATCTCCACTATCATTTTGTATCAGTATTATGTCTACCAGACAGGAGCACATGGACATATACATGCTTGGAAAGAGATGTCTATGTTTTTACTTACTAAGGGTCCGTTTAGTTTGGTGACGAGGATAGATGGGATGATCCTATTTATGGATTTCTGGATGAGATGATATATGTTAGGTGTTTGGTTGGATGGATAGGATGAAACAATTTTTTATTTGGTTAGGTGTATATAACTTAGATGAGATAAACCTAAATTTAGTGCGTTCGTTTGTCAAATATATTTTTTAACAAAAATATAATCATATAAGATCTTATTTTATAGATTAAATTGTAATGAATACAATGATGTAATTAGATCATAAATTGGATAAATGATTTGGAAGGAAAAATCATTTGAATATTTATAAAAGAAAAATTAAATGTATCATGACACATCATCTCATCTAATACTGGATGGACTCGTCCAGAAAAATTTCCTAAATCACTCCATCCAGCATATTGAAGGAATATTCCCATCCACCTTCACCCTCCAACCAAATAGCTAACTAGATGTAATGGACCTACCCCATCTAAAGATATTCATCGAACTAAACAGACTCTAAGCAATTATTGTCAGTAATACTCGGCTCTCACCCGAGAGACCCAGGTTCGAGTTGCAACGGAATGTTTTGTCTTTCCATAAGTTTTCCTCAGCTCGATCGATTTTTTAATTATCTTTTTGAAGGCTGTGCAATTTGATGTCTGAGTTTCCTCCGAAGTAATTAACTGGTGCATCAAACATCTTGATCAGATATTCTCACAGATTTGGAATAATCACAGTTCATTATCAATTGCACCGTATTCTACAGGTAGAAAGTGCAATTTTAGACACACCGGCAAACAATTTTGCTCAAACCATTCCACCGCACGTATTTTGTCAGAATTCGATTCCTGAATTTGACGAAGCCACTGGACGTCAGTGTTGGTGTCTGTAGTGTCTCACGAGGAAGTTTCAGGCTGCTGCTGAAGCTGAACCTGAACCCAGTGATGGTAGTCTCTGAGCAGCTGCTCCCCCAGCAAGGGAACCAACCTGTCCAGGAGGCCTTGCATCATCCTGCATGCCAAATGTTCAGTGCCAAGGTCAAACCAATGTGACACTGATAGTAGTGAACGATTCTTCAGTTTTAGAGTAAAAGATGTGCTTAAGCAGAGATTGGTAGAATCGGCGATCTTGAAAGCTAAATTTTCACAAACTTCATCTAAAAAACATAAACTTAAATGATCAATGCAAAGCCTTACAGGTTGCCTGGTTTCTCCACGGCTGACAATGGAAGCAGGCTGAATGGCTTCGTGTACACCTGAAATCAACATCTGAAGATCTTCAGTGTCAATTGAAACAAGAAATGCATCATCTCTGGACATCTCTTAGCGCCGTGCAACAGAGAAATAATCGCTATGCAGGCAAAACTGGTGAAAAATTGCACCTTCGTCCACATGCGGCAATGCAATGTTATACTGAAATAGATGCATACATACCTCCAGAGTGATGTCCAAATTGACATCAATGTCCAAGAATGGCTCCTCACCATCGTCTCTCCATGTTATACGGTTGCTCATAAACGCTGCCAGCATCAAAAACCTCCATATGAGACAATTTCGTTGTCAAAAGAAGTTCAGAGTTCAGACTAAGGGTACTGATGAACATGACTACAAGGATTAGCACAAGTACATGACAGATGACTGATAATGATGAGTTGTTCTTCACACAATTACACTACTATTTGCACAGGGAGATCAGATGCCTCCAATTCAAATTGCAAAGACTTATTTAATAAGTAGAATGATACATAGTTAACTGATGACCTGAATTTTACCTGAAAAGAGTTCATTCTGCTGCTCAACTGAGCCTGAGCCCTCAAACTGCCGCAAAATTTTTTACAAATTAAATTCAGATTAACTAGGGAAATTAAGTTCGCATGGCGAGACCCCAGCTGAGCCATCAGAGCATCGTTACCCTGCAGGAGAGCATCTCGACGGTGCAGTCGGTGCAGGTCGGAGTGACGCGGAGGTCGAGGACGGGGGCGACCTGGAAGCCGAGGAAGCCGATGGGGTGCAGCGTGCACCTGAACGTGTTGGGCTCCGACTCCACCGGCACGAAGCTCTGCAGCGCCCTGGTGTTGAGCAGGGACTGCACGCCGGCGGGTTGCCGCAGGAACTCGCC
>KE370886.1:88070-104300 GCA_000418225.1 Zizania latifolia
ACTCTCCCGGCAGGTGTCCTCATCGGCCTTCTCGTCGCTACGCAAGAAGAAGAGGGCCGTGCGCATCGGGTATGGCCGCTCGCCTCAACCTGCCGCTGCTTCCTCTCCAGCTGTTGCAATCGATACTACTGCGACTGCGACTGCAGCTGCTACGGCTAGTGTAATCCATAGTAGTAGCTTCCCTGATGCTTCGATGCATCCCACCGCTCCTGCTACCACTGTCCAGTACCTCGAGCAGCTAGATAATGGCGTTGAACAAGAGGCAGTGTTAGCTGTGGTGGATCCGGATGAGAATTCTCTGCGCGTGAAAGAGGAGGCGAAGGAAGAGAATGGTGAGTTGGAGGAGGATGGAGGTGCTGGGGTTGCAGATGTGGGGATCGAGGAGAGATTGGCTCTTCTTAGATCTCAAATCTCTGGCAAGCTCGAATCGATCCATCAGAGAGCTGCTGCTGTTGTTGCCAGGAGGAGGCAGCTGGCTGGTAGGCAGAGAAAGGTGGCGGAGGATGTGGGTTCTGCGGCATCCAGGCACAAGGATTTGGAGAGGGAGCTGGAGGAGGCGTGCGAAACCGAGGACTTTGAGAGGGCTGAGAGGATCAGCGATTCCCTTGCGGCATTGGAGATGGAAAAGGATCACTTGTTGACAGCGCTGCAAGATTCTGAGCTCAACTATGATTCAGTTGATTTGGAGTTGCAGGATGTGCTGCAGTCCCGCATTGCCGCAGAGGAGGAAGTTGCTGCACTCCTGGAGCATTTTGCTAAGGTATTTCAGCGGAGCATCTTCTCACCCCACTTTACATGAAACCATGATGTTTGACATGATATGCACTTCCTGGAATTCAGGTTTCCCTATAAACTACCATTGTTCGGAAACTGCTACACATCTTCCACTACTTGAACTATAGTATGTTGGAATGGCTATTCAAATATCAGCTAATCTGCCAATGCTAACATGCTAAGTATCTAATAATGTATCATAGCAAATTTTAAAGGCATAATGGACCATGCAAATTTTAGGATATCTTAGTCTATGCATAGCATTTGAGGCACTGTGTCATAAATTCGTCTGTACCACTGTCATGATTACCTATAAAAGTTAGTTTGTGGCAATCAAGGTAATTGTCATGAACTATAGACTATAGGTACAGTAGTAAGTATATAGAAATAAAAAGTACTTAAAATGTTCACACAAGAAATTTTAACTCAAGGTTGTAACTTCACCCACACTGATAAAAAAGAGATCTATATGCTCCCAAAGGATACTATTACTACATGACAATCTATACTGCAGATGAACATTTTGCAATTACTAATTCTGTATACTGCAGGAAGAACTCAGTGCATTTCAGTTTCTGTTCTTTTGGTCGATTATTATTTAACATTCAAACTGTCTTTTTTAGGATGCTACTGATCATGCTGATTCAGTAAGCAAGAAAGCAGAAGAAATGTCATTGAATGAAATAGAAGGGTGGCGAGCATCAATGGAGTTGCTAGAAACAAAGAAGCTAGAGGTGGAAGTAGAAACTGAATTAGTTTTGGCAGCACAATCAAGGTTAGAAGGTTCAATAGAACATTTGGTTGAAGATGACAAAAAGGAAAATGACATGCTGAGTAAGAAAGCAGATACCCTCGCAGAGGAGTTAGCTGGGCTCTTGGAATTGTTAAGGTTGAAAGAAGCAGAGATAACTGAAAACAATGCTCGTATCCAAGAGGTTCAAGAAAGGATCAGTGCCGTTGTCTCCAAATTTCATGGATCCCAATCAGATATTGACCTGAAGCTCAAAACCCTGCAGGAAGCACAAACTAAAATGGATTCAGAGGCTCAATCACTTGTTGTAAAAAAGAATGAAATCGATAAATTCATTTCCTTGACAGAACAGAAAGATTCAGACTTACGGGATGTTATCAATTCTTGTTCTTCTGAAGCAAAGGCTTGCCAGCAATCAGTAGAAATCAGAAGGAAGCTTGCATCATCAATTTTGAAGTCAAGGGAGGACAGAATTGGATTATTAAAAATGGAGGAGGAAATTTTACAAGATATTCAAGTGCTTAGGCAACAAACCTCAGACGCAAGAATTATTCTTCAGGTAAACTCATCCTTTTGGTTGATTAAACAGAGCGTCATGTTTTGTTTTAGAAGATGTGCTATAACTTTGGTACAAGTTTAAGAACACAAATATTAATATGTACTTATTGAGTTTGATGACTTGCAGGAGATATCTTCAAGGAAGGCAGCCATACAGCAAGAGATGGCTACATTTAAGCAAAGACTGAGCTTTATTGACAAAAGGGGCCCTGAACTAGATTCTGAAAAGAAAGTTGCTGCCGCTGCAAGGAACTTTAAGGAAGCTGGAAGGATAGCTGCAGAGGCTAAAGCACTTAATTCTGAAAAGGAAGAGCTGCATGCTAGACTGGAGAAAGCTGCTACTGATATCGAGGTAATAGAAAAGGATATCACAGCAACTACAGACAAAATACAGGAATGTGAAGGGCTTATTGTGCTCAAAGAAAAAGATTCAGCCATGACAAGTTACAAAAGACTTCGGTTGGACTCTGCAGCTGCTAGAGCAGAACTGACTGCTGCAAGCGAAACAGATGATAGTGAAGTGGTTGAGATTCTTCAAAAAGAAGCTGAAGCTGCAGAATATAAAGCGATGGAACTCAAAACATGCTATGGCCTCGAACTGGATGACAATGAAATCATGTTTCAACCTGTAGTACCTATAGCATTCATAACCAATTCAACAGGGCAGCAGTTGGCAGAAATTGCTGCTTCTTTTGGTCTATCCCCCCAGAAGTGAACTTGGACAGTAGACTTGCATGCCACCTGTGCTACTTGTTACAGTTTGTAAAGTTTCTCCCAAGTGACAGCTGTCTACTGGAGGAAACATCTGTGCTGCAATCAAAATTCATTTCCAGCTATTTATCTTATTCACTTGTCCTTCTTACCACGTAGCATTTGGGATCTACTCGGAATCGAGAAGGGGGACAGCAAGTGTACAACATCCATTTTACATTGTCAACTCTTCGGGGAGTGTCTCCCCCATTTTTGTGTACATTAAGATTGTAATTATTTCGTTGTTGTGCTAAATTTTGGTTGAGCTACAGTAGCATATCATTAATCGGAAGGTAATCATAATAAGGTATCCATGAAATATAAACCCTCTTCAGCATTGTGATGTTCCGTTGCCACCTGAATAACTGACCACGAACCAATACCCACAGACTTGTGCTGTTATGTAGTGTAAAATCAATTGAATGGAGCAAGTACTCACATTGAATGCACTGGTGAAATTACTCCTAGTCAAGACTGTTCTGATGGACCTGTTGCTTCAGCAGAAGAATGTACATGAGCAGCAATGCTGACGATTGAAGGAGAGGAAGTGGTTTGATCGAGTACTGGAGCATGGAAGCTGTGAACATCACAAGCCGTTGTGGAATCTATTCTACTCTCTACCTGCCAAAAGGAATCACTGAAAGGGGGTGACGTTCTACTCTCTACTCCTACAATATACTTTCACAGTGCATACATAAGATCTTGAGACTGAAATTTCAGTATCAACTCCAGTTACAGCTTAGGAGAATGGCGAACCGTACTAAGGGCAAGGTGTGTGTCACCGGGGCTTCTGGCTTTGTTGCTTCCTGGCTTGTCAAGCGACTTCTCGAGTCTGGTTATCAATGTTCTTGGGACAGTCAGAGACCCAGGTCATTCTCTCATTCTGTTCCGTAATTCATTCTGTTTTAGTTACCCTGGGTGCGACAATAGTGGGGAGAGGTAGGGAAGACTGAAATTGACTTGGAAGGAGATAATAAAAAGAAACTTGAAAGGATAAAATATTACTAAAGATTTGGGCTTGAATAGAAATGCATTGAGAGAAGTTATTTATGTGTTTAAGCCTTGAGTAATGGCTCCTGTTGAGTTTTAACTCTAGCCTACTCTAATTTATTTAGGATTGAAAGGCTGTTTAATTTGTGCTAAAATTGTCTTTTGGTTACTTGGCAGGCAATCACAAGAAAGTAGGGCGCCTCTGGAATTTAGGAGGTGCAAAGGAAAGGCTTGAGCTTGTGAGAGCTGACCTCTGGGAAGAATGGAGCTTTGATGATGCTGTGATGGCTTGTGAGGGAGTCTTCCACACTGCATCACCTGTCATCACCAAAGCTGATTCCTATGGATCCTACCTATAGTATGTTAGATGCAGCCTGTTACAATCAACTTAATTAGTTCTGAAATTCACCATCTTAAACTGAAGTAAATGAACGGGAATTTGTAAGTGCAAAGCACCATCTTGACCGATGTATTCTTGAGAAAAGATAAATAGAGTACAAATTGTAGCGAGCTATGCACATAGATTAAGATAGATAAAGGCAAGGTGCCTTGCTCAAATTTAAAGAACAATATCTGGAGGCAAGGAAACTGAATTGCAGAAAAGGCTCCACGCAGCCTCGTCATTTCTCCTCATCGATTACATGTCGTCAATGAGCTCATGAGGTGTTCAGCTTAGCTAGGGTGCACTTCAAGGCCTTCACGCTCAATGGGTTATTCTTGCTCTGCACAATTCCAACAGCAGAAAAGGTCAGATCGTCCATTCCATTTTTCTGGACTAGGTTGGAACTTGGAAGCCCGAGCAAAGCATAATGGCAAATATTTGCTCAGTTCAGATCACGCAAGTCGTGTACGTTCTCAAAACTCAAAACTGAATAGCTTGCATGAGCAGAATACTATGACAAAAGAATCTAGAGGATGGCTGTAGACAAGAACAAACTACAAGATGAAGTGATTACCGCAGAGCAAGTTCCAGCACTGGTGTTGCTGTTGCAGCAGCTGGCGTGATGCTTGCAACAGAGACAGC
Source organism: Zizania latifolia (assembly GCA_000418225.1). Classification (NCBI taxonomy): domain Eukaryota; kingdom Viridiplantae; phylum Streptophyta; class Magnoliopsida; order Poales; family Poaceae; genus Zizania; species Zizania latifolia. The sequence goes on from KE370886.1 coordinate 92,918, forward strand.
ACCTTCCAATGGGCAACAGCCCCAGACCAAGCAGAAATTTCTGAAACCAAACGAGCAGCAGCAGGTGCTGCTGCCTGCTGGGCATGTGAAGCTCTCATCACTGACGTGGTCAGGGGTGGATGGGGGCGTCTAGAATGATTTTGGCACTGGATTCTGATCCCTGAGGGGACATTTATATTATGCAAACAAAAAATACTCCTTGAGTATTTATTGTTTATTTAGTATTAACTCAGACTTCTACAAATTTCTTCTTTTCTTGTGCCGTAAGTGTTTGAATCAATTTTTCCATGTGGTGGATTAGAGTCAAACAAAAACAAGCCATGTAATTGATAGATCTGGTGTCGGTGGATTCAGTGCAAGGAGGTACTTTTTCCTGTTTCTGTGGATCTTGTCATGGCTTGGGGAAACGTGCATGCCGATGGAAACTGTAGCACAGCCGATGGATGCATGTTGCTGCCATGCCATTCTGCATGCTCTCTCTCTCTGCTTTTCCAGCTGCAAACAACCGATGGAAACTGCAGCACAGCCTATGGAAACTGCTGGAGGAATTGTGCTGCTTAATGTCGTGCAACGTTTTCTGAGTATGTTATTTTATAACATGAAGGAAAATACTAGCTAAACGAGGGAACTAAACATCCTGCACGTACGCGCCTCTCTACTCGGCTGTAGACAACTCCTCCAGCAGTGAATACACGTAGAGTTGGACCCATGACAACACCGTCGGGAGGATAGCCGGACGACGTTGGCTGCTTGAGATGAGAAGTAGATTTAGGTGAGGGAGACGAACATTAGGATGAGAGATTAGACTAATTCTTCCTTACTTATCAATTGAGTATAAGGTATCCCTTTATATAGGAAGAACCAACATGACACCTAAGGAAATAATCTCTATTATAGAAACCAATCAAATCTCTATATCTAATTCCTAACTTGGACTCAATCTAACCTTATCTTTTAAGAACTCAATATAATCTTACCTTTAAGAACTCAATATAATCTAATCTAATATTACCTTTTAAAATACCAAATACCTAATTATTGCTAACTATTCATACTACAGTACCCGCGTGGTACTGTTCACGCGGGCTGGGCCTAGCAGCCCTAGCCTACTACGTATGACACTGCATCCCTCCTTTTGAGCAGCTCGTCCTCGAGCTACAGGACGAACTCAAACCTAACTCGACACCTAAAATAAATAAGACTAAAGCCTTTTATATCTCGGCTTAATACATTACTGAAAACTAAAAATAAATCTAAGACTATTATGGGTCGCCAAATCCTCTTCTAGCTTGATGTGGATCTTCTTCTTGACACCATAGACATCAAACACTTGATAGAGTACCTCCTTGGTAGCTAGGTAGAGTAGATGGCGTCCCGTAACACGAAGAACAACTTCTGTAGTTTTAAGAATAGCATCGGAAGCCATGGTGAGTGGCTCTGATATCAAATTGTCACGGGTTGAACCCATGACGAGATAAATACCGCCGGAAGGATAGCCAGACGATGTCGGCTGCTCGGGATAAGAAGTAGACTTAGATGAGATAAACGAATATTCGGATAAGAGATTAGACTAATTCTTCATTGCTTATCAATTAAGTATAAGAGGTCCCTTTATACAGGAAGAACTAATATGACACCTAAGAAAATAATCCATATTATAGAAAACAATCAAATCTCTATATCTAATTCCTAACTAGGACTCAATCTAATCTTATCTTTTAAGAACTCAATCTAACATTTAAGGACTCAATCTAATCTTACCTTTAAGGACTCAATTTAATCTAATATAATCTTACCTTTTAAAATACCAAATACCTAATTATTGCTACAGTACCCGTGCGGTACTGTTCACGCAGGCTGGGCCTAGCAGACCTGGCCTACTACCTATGACAAGCAGATACGCATCTACTCTTTTAAGCGGGACCTGGTCCACTCGATCGTCGTTCTATCCCCACACACCTAGTTCACGACATCAAACAGACAAAACAATCGACAGGGCCTACCAGTCATAGGCGCGCACTAATGGATGCAGCCTACGGCAGCATCATTCATATTCCATGCACCCAATCCATCACACTAGACAGAGAAGACAATCTAGAGGATCCACCGGTCATAGGGTCACACTGATAGACGCATGTTATGGCGGTCTGATCCCTATCCTATACACTTAGTCTGTCACAACATGCAAGCAGAATGATAGAGAGGGCCCATCGGCCACTGGCGTGAGCTAGTGGACGTAGCCTAGGGCGAGGCCTTAGACAAAAAAGACGACGCGGATACAACGGGAATCGAATACGCCAGCCCAAAACGCTCGGTTCTTGCGTGTGTCATCCCGCACATTAGGTCGTGCCGCGTGATGAGCCACGATGTGAACTCGTATGCCTCAGGCTTCTAGACGTGCTTGGCTCACAGACAACAGGACCGAGCATAGAACCAAACTAACACTGAATAAAAATAGCTGAATAGCAGAACACAAGTTTATCAATATAGATGAGACATAACAATGACATATAAAACTTCATGATTGTTTATCATAACTATCTATGTGAATAGCTTCTCAATAGAACACGAAATGTGCGTCTAGAAATATAGAGATAAATTTGATCTTGTTTTCTCAGTGAGAGATAAAGCCGATAGAGAAGGACATGAACGTTTCTGATCAATCTGTCCCCTCCCTGTTGCCATCTACACGTGGCGTAAGGATTCATTTTTGGGTTAGAAAATAAGAGGCGACAAATGGGCCGCTTGATAGGAACTCTCGATGGAAGAGTCGTTAAATTGTGGCCCAAAAATTGATGCACAATATTAACGCACAAAATTTCTGAGTTGGCCTGAAAAACTCGCTTGGGTAAACAGGTATAAATAAACCTATAACAGTATACAAGTACAGCCAGTAATCAGTATGTGCATTCAACTGGTTGACAAAAATCCAGAGAAGAGGCCATGCTCCGTTTTTTGTTTGCCAAGATTCATGCGAAAGGACCAAAAGGCTACTGAAATATGTGCCTTAATTTGATCATTTCGAAGTAACATCAGCATAAATTCTAGAGAAAACTTAATTACAGAGGAAAATTCAACGAATGAAAACGAAATGGACAAGAGATTACTTCAACACGAAGAAACTGTACTAGCACTTGATTCATGCCACCGTGGAGATCACTCCGGTTTAGACTCCACGGCCGCGGCAACGGTAGTCCGACGTGTCAAGCGGCTCGCGTGTGACGTTGGTGAGTCAAACCGCCACGCGGTCACGGTCAAACAAGTGAGTCGGAGGTGTTTTGCTCCGACGCGTGGCTCCGGCTGCTCCTCATGATGTTGCCGCTCCACGTCGACGTCGACGTCATGATCGTGCTGACGTGGCTCGAAGTCATCGTGTCGAGTTCCCCGTCGATGGTCGGCCACACGAACGACGGCTTGAACGGCGGCACCTCCGGCGGCGGCATTGAGCGCAGAAGGATCTGCGTGATGGCCATCGTCTTGGGGCGCTCGGCGGGAATTGGGTGGCTGCAGGCGAGGCCGAGCAGGAGCAGCCGCTCGGCGTCGTCCTCGTCGAACGTGCCGTCGAGCCGCAGGTCGACGGCGTCGAGGACGCGGCCGTCGCGGTGGAGGCGCCACACCCAGTCGACGAGGAAGTGGAAGCCGTCGATGTCGCAGCGCGGGCGGCGGCCGCACACCACCTCGAGGATGACGGCGCCGAAGGCGTAGACGTCGGACTCGCGCGTGGCCTTCTCGGTGTGGAAGCACTCAGGCGCGATGTAGCCGACGGTGCCGTGGATGCCGCCGCCGGCCTCCTCCATGTAGGACGTCTTGTCCGTCTCGATGGCGCGCGCAAGGCCGAAGTCACCGAGGCGCGCGCTGAAGGCGGCGTCGAGCATGATGTTGGAAGCCTTGAGGTCTCGGTGCACCACCTTCTGGTCGTACTCCTCGTGCAGGTAGTGCAGCGCCGACGCCACGCCGGTGACGATGTTGTACCGGAGCTCCCACCCCAGCAGCGGCCTCCCCGGCGCCGCCTCGCTGAACAGATGCTGGTCCAGGCTCCCGTTCGGCATGAACTCGTACACCAGCAGCAGCTCGCCATTGTTGTGGCTCCACCCTGCATGCGTGCACCCTCACCAAATTAAATTAACTTCGTGCCAAAACTTCGCAATTCTCACTCAATAGTCTTATAGTCAACAATACTGTCCATACATTTAACTGACAAATTAACCGCAAAACAATGTTGCAAATAGATTAAATTGCAATGTAAATTGCATCGGTGCTGAATTTTTGTTTGCCTTATCATTGTTCCAGGTTTAACTTTAGTCTTGTGTGATGTGTTCTTTCTGAAAGAGAGAATGAATCATGATGTTGATATGTGCTTACTTGTTAAGTTGTAACGAGGTGTATCCATGGAAATAGGTGTTGATTAATTAAGTACTTAACTGGAGGTTGCCAGGGTGGTCTAAGCATGAACATACTGGGGCTGTGAAGCCTAAGTGCCTAACACAAGGGGAAGTCAAACTGAAGATTTTGTTATGGGCGTCAGTGCGTGCACATGTGCATCTCCAAAAAAACTTAAGTGCCTAACACAAGGGGAAGTCAAACTGAAGATTTTGTTATGGGCGTCAGTGCGTGCACATGTGCATCTCAAAAAAAGTAAATCTATACATATACTAAGCGCATGTTTAATATAGCTCCAACTCTAAGATTAATACTATATCTAAGGTTAGAGTTTGTATAGTATAATAATATAGTTTAAACTTTAATTTTAGTCTATAATAAAAACTAAATTACTCAACTAAATACTCTCAATCAATCCACAATGGTAGATCTAGGATTTCTTGGTAGACAAGCTTCAAAAAATTCTGAATCTGGAGCTACCAAATGAGGCTTAATTGAGAATTATGAGGAAGCTTCCACGTATTAACAGGCTAATTGGGAACTCTAAGAAGCTTACATGTTAAACACAAAGATATGACTCTTGATTAGATAGGTTATACCATTAAGTCCATACATCCTATATGATATTTATGCCGTGTGCTGACCGCAGATCTACATATAACTTTCTTGAAGACTATCTGTTCTGTTGTATCTATAACAAAATACAACTTGTCATTTATTAATCACGAATCTCATAATTATTAAATTACAAAAAGTTTATAATTGAGACCTAAACCAAATATAACCTAACTTTTATTAATTGAAAATTTTGAAATTATTAAATCATGAAAAATATATACCTACAAATCTAGCACGAGTACACCTTGATATTTATTAATTTTAAATTGTCCAATTATTAATAAGAGACCTTCAGGTTTGAGGCTAGTTGCCTTAGTTCTAATTGGCCTTTGTTAATGAACGCCATGTGCAGGTATCAAATAATCAAATGAGGAGCGAGTAAAGAATTAAACAAGTGATGGATAATAAATTACGAGTAAGTAGTAGGTGTTAAATTATTAATCAAGCGCAAGGCGGCGAGGCGAGGAGGAAGGAGGAAATGGTGGGGTTGTTTACCGACGAGACGGACGAGGTGCTTGTGGCGGATCCGGTTGATGATGCTGAGCTCGGCGAGGAAGTCGTTCTGCCCCTGCGTGCTCGCCCGCGAGAACTTCTTGACCGCCACCTCCACCGTGCTGCCGGTGCCGCCGGGGCTGGTATGGTCGCCGACCACCACGCCGCGGTACACCACCCCGTACCCGCCCTGCCCCAGCTTCATCTTCTCGTCGAAGTTGTTCGTCGCCTTCCGTAGCTCCCGGTAGTCGAATTCGCGCGGCCCGCCGGCGAGGCTCCGGATCATCGTGCCGGTGATGGCGCTGCCGTCGTCGCCGTGGACCTTCCTCCGCTTGACCACGTACAGGTACCCCAATGCGGCGGTGGCGATGAGGACGAACACCCCCACGGGTACCCCGATGGCCAGGCCTAGAATGAGGCTCCTGTCTTGCTTGTCGCCGCTGGGGAGCTTCTCCACCGTCATGTTCCAGGCCAGGACGCAGTTGAGCTGGTACTTGCGCCCCGTCGACGCCGAGAACCCGAAGTAGGACCACTCGGACACGGTGGCGCCGAGGTCCAGCGGCGCAACGAGCACCGGCGCCGCCGGCTTCGCCTTCCCGGTGACCGCCATGTAGGCCGCAATGCGGCGGGCGGCGCCGTCGTAGTCGATCCAGACGTCGTACTTGACGGGGTCGACGGGCGAGATCTCGATGCCGAGCGGCTTGAGCGAGGTGTTGGCGACGGAGACGACGCTGTTCACGTCGAGGCCGATGTGATTGTCGTCCGGGTCGTACGGCTGCTTCTCGGTGTCGAGCTCGACGGCGACGATCTGGTTTGTGGCATTGCCGTCGGTGGCCGCGTTGGTGAGGCCGATGAACCCGCCGGTGCTCCCGGTTGGCGGCGCGCCATTCGACGGCGCGATGACGAACGCAAACCCCTCGCCCGGCTCCGTGCCGTTTGGCCGGAAGACGTTGACGGTGAAGACGGTGCGAAAGGAGGCGACTTTCTTGCCGCCGGTGGCGCTGGCCTTGCCATCCTCCCGGTGCCAGAGCCTGAACCGGCTGGAGTAGAGGACGCGGCCGGACTTGTTGATGAGGTAGTGAGCCGCGTCGTTGAGCGAGTCCGGCGTGATCTGGAGCGCGCCCTGGTTGATGTTGGCGTCGCCGACCACCGTCACGTTGGCGTCACGGAACTCGCCGCGGAAGCTGGAGAAGCTGAAGCTGGCGACATTGTCGCCGCTGTCCCCCCACGAATTGGTGGTGTTGGTGGCGAGCGAGGTGGATGTTTCGTCGGAGGAGACCAAGACGGCTAAGAGGAGGTGGACGAAGGAGAACTGTACGAGGAAACGGGCGGCCATTAATGGCGAGCAAGAGCTTCCTCCTCCACTGTCTGCCTCCTTGAGGGGAAGTATCTGGACTGACCGCACGGCCGCCTCTCCTTATTTCCACCAGCTTTCCTGCGAGATTCGCCGGCCTACCAGTAGAGACGATGAGAAAAAGTTGTAAAAAAATAGAGGAAGGAAAGCCGCGTGCACACCGGTGTTCGCTGGAAAAACAGAGCGGCGATGCAGACAGGAAGGTGCAGGGCGACGCTTTCCAGATTTTTCTCAATTTTTTAAACTTTTAGGTCATGTAAATTCTCACTTATCGCAGTTTGTGCTTCTTTTCGATCTGGCAAAACCAGTGTTTTTTCCTTATCTAGTGTTCTCAAATTATAATCAATAAGAATAACTTTAAAACAACTCTTATAATTAGTTTCCTATATTATTGTATAGGGAATGATCCTAATTCTAACACTTTAAAAAATCAATCGATACACAACAATATCTCTATAATCTCAATTCCTATATTTTAAATAATATTATAAGGGATTAAAAAAAGAGTTCATACTTTTGAGTGAAAGGAGAGGTGATTCAGGAGATCACTTAGGATAGATGATTGTTTATGAATACTGTTGCGGTATGATTTTTTCAAAATCTGAAAAAACACCTAAATTTAATTTTACGAAACTGTATTGGAGATGCTCTAACAAACACATTTATGGCTCATTTGGAACACAGAAATTTTTAGAAGTTTTATAGGAATTAAAATAAATCCTCCAAAATTTCTTTGAAAATACTCTATTTCAAATAAGCCCTTAAAACTTCTAAGCTACTATCAGAGTATTGGTACGCATCTTCAGCCATCTCAAAAAAAAAAGCTTCAGCAGTTAGCAACATTGTTTTTTTTAGATAATAGAAACGGTTTACATATTTGGCCTCTATCATTGGACACAGCAAAAAAATCTTATAACTAGAAAAAGGGAAAAAGAAAAGAGAAGATGAGATAAATCCAACTCACTGTAATAAAAGATACTGATAAAATGTTTCCAAAATTATATAGATTCTACCATGTAATTCTGTCGGTACCAGGGCATACGAAGTGAAATAAAAGTCAGCGATTGGAATGGATCTCACTGTCCAATACATTCTGGGTATGGTGCAGAGTGCTATTTAACCTCTGACCAAAAGACAATTAGGAAGACAAAATCAAGATGACCACGTAAAAGTATAAAACTTTCCTGGGCATGGATTGAGACAAAATCAAGATGACCACGTAAAAGTATAAAACTTTCTTGGGCATGGATTGACAGAAGCCGGAAGACATTCACGGGTGACGGCGAATGTTGAGGGCGACACCGGTCAGTGGCCAATCTGTCCCAGAGTTCAAATGCTCAAGAGCATATGCACTAAATCCAGCAACTTGAAGTACCAATTTCTTCTCCTTTTTCTCAGCATATACGCTGAAATTTTACAAATAGTTGATGCTACCATGCCAGCTTAGCAATGGTGTCCGGTGTCAACGACAACGAATGTGATCAAGCCATCAAGTCCTCTGAACAAAATGCTTCGCTCGAATTCAGAAATCAGAATGGGGTGGCAACTGCGCATTCATATGAAACAGAAATGCAACAGTCTGCACATGCCGCGACCATCGTCACCGTACCAGCCTGAGTTGTTCAGCTCATCGCAGTTTCTTTTCACCTAAAAAAGATCGCTTCGTTTTCCGCTTTGCGGTGTGAACTATGCAAAGCCTCGAGAATCATTTAGGTGAAAAGTTTACAAGCTGGAGGCCCATCACTAACGTTTGTCAGTGTCGGACAATGATAGTTCAGAGCGTTGCACCTAGCACAGATCATGCCCATTTTGCTTTTCCATAGGTTAATTAGCTCTTGGAAATAATCCCAACATAAGCCACGAGAACTGATCGAGACACGCACACATACCAATGAGATTCAGACGTACACACAATGCAGCATCAATTATCCCAAATCTATCCAAGTAGTAATATTTGTAGAGTAAGGGATGACCAGCCACACCATTCCATTGATCAAGCAGTGGTACATTTATACAGGTGAAGTAAGCCAAATGCAGTGGTACATTTATATAGGTGAAGTAGGCAAGATATAAGAGCACCTTTATTGTGATTGTTATTTTTAACTTGCTATTTAGTGTAATAGCAAGTCTCTCTATTCAGGTTGGATTTCTATTTTGCTATCCACTCCAATGTCCTTCTCAAATATGGCTTGCTATATATTTCTATTTGAATTCATCTATATTTTATTAATATATTTTAATTATCTATGGCTATATTTTTGGATTATACTTGCTACAAAATAGAGTAGCAAGAGGGATAAGAAATATTGGTGGCTTGCTAGAAGAAGAAAGTCTAGGAAGGAGGATGAGAAGTCACCTAAAATAGCAAACCAAATAATAAGGACAATAGAGCTATTTTTTTGACCATACTTACTATAAAATAGAGTAGCTAATGAGATAAGGACTACAATAGAGATGATCTAACTAACCACTAATCAGCGAGCTAGCAGGAGTGATGCAGACGTCAGGCAACCAGGCATGGCGAGCTGGTCATGCGCTAGACCGTTACTAACACCGCAAACACATTGGAAAAAATTATTAGGTGTAGTTGGGCTGCAGGACACTACTCCTGCAACCCAACATTGGATCTACGCCAAGTGTCATGAACAACATCTAATGATCGCGCTCCTCCCTTTGCTCCAAACACGGCAGCTGCCCAGCACTGAGCCGGGCATGCTCCTTCTGGTAGTGGACTGTGGCAGTGCGTGGAGGACCACGGCTAGCGGCTCCACTTGGCAGCGCGTAGCAGATTGCAGCGGCCGGTGGCTCCTCACAGTAGCGTGTGGCGGTAGACTGTGTCTCTACCTGGCAATGTGCGGCGGACTACGATAGTGCGGCGTGGCGGACTGCGGTGGCCTATGACGAGTGATGACGTACTGTGGTTAGCGCGATCGCCCTAGCTACTGCTAGACTCAACATCATCGACCTGTTCTCTATCTGAAGTGACAGTAGCCATCATGACCAAATTAGTTAGTGCCCTGAAGTCGATCGACCGGGTCTCCTCCCTAGGCCATGCTCAGGACTTTATGCGATCTGACGATGATGAACTACTCGTCCTTTTGCGCTAGAGAAGATGATGAAGTCAGCGGGGTGGTCAGCGGAGTGGTCGGTGGTGTGGTCGGCGAAGCGACCTGTCGTGCTTGATGTAGAGACGGTCAGGTGAGAAACAGACTTAGAAAGGACCAATTGGCCCATGGACTCGCCAATGAAGGTGATGGGGTCCCTCGCCCCCTTTATATGGTCTAGTAGGCTTCTATTGCCATGTACTTTAGATTGCGGTGGTAGAGTTGGCTCTTTTCATTGCTACAGAGGAGTTGGCTTTTTTGTTGTGGTGGGGGAGTTAGCTCTTTTGGTGGAGGTGGAGGTAGAGGTGACGACTTCATACGAGAATTATGAGAAGTGGCACAGCTCCATATGCATCTGAGTCTCTATCAGATGATTTGTATGTCTTCTCTTTGAAAAGTATGAACTAGTTTTTCACATAATAAATCATTTAACATTGTTTCTGAGCCTCTTGGAACCCATATCACTGAGGTATTCCATGTCAATCTTACGATATACCTTTCTTATTGAGTCAACGTGGACCTTGGTGTATCTATGAGGTATTGGTGCATCGTTGAAAAGATCCCCTAGCATGTATTGGTCAACCTGCCCCATCACTAATGTGGTGGTAACATTTATTATGGGCATGACAAGTTTGCAGACTTTACTTTCTGTAATTTCATTCATGGACTAACTATCTATTTCTTCTTTAGCAAACCTCATGGATGTGCAACAGCTTCGATGAGCATAGTGGCTCTGAACATTCTCCTCAACTTCTTATTGTCTATTTTATTGCTTAATTGCTTCTGCTATTTTAGCATCAATCATTTGTCACTCTTGTATTAGTTCTTGTCGCACTAAAGCCAACACCTCTCCCGATTCCTCATTTCTTCTCTTTTGACTCTTGTAGTTGTTAATATTCTTTGGGAACTCATCTTTCCAATGTATAATTCATTTGCTCCTAGTGCGACCTAGATGCTCCTTGGTTTCAAGTGCTAGTATAATCTAATCTTTTTTCTATCTAGCCTAAGGGAGCCTTCCCCATCTTTTTTCTATAGAAAAAGTCTACCTTACCCCCAAAGTATTACCCTGTAGACGAAAGTTGCCTCTAACTAAAAAATCAGGCTCTTAACCCCCCAAACTATTCTAAACCGGAGAATTAACCCCCGAGGTGGTTTAGTGCGGTGGTTTTGCTGACGTGACGGTTTACGTAGGCGGTTTTGCTGACGTGGTGGTCCACGCTGACGGTTTTGCTGACGTGGCGGTCCACGTGGCCCAGCACTAGAATCTGAATGGTGGGACCCACTTGTCAGTGACAAATTTTTTTTCTCTATCCTTATCTATTTCTTCTTTTCTTTTCTTTTCTTTTATTTTTTTCCTTCTTTTCTTTTTCTTCTTTCCTTCTTTTTTTCTTCTTCCTGCTTCTAGGCAGGGCGCAAGGCCGCCGCGGCATGCTGA
>KE370886.1:121624-143216 GCA_000418225.1 Zizania latifolia
CTCCTCCGGCAGCCTCCGCCGCCGCCGCCGCGGCCTGCCACGGGTGGCCGCGCTTCTTCGCCGCCGTGGCATGGGAAGGCAGCGGCTGGATCTGGTGCATGAACATCGGGGGGGCCACCTGCGGCCCCGCCTCCCTCTGCATCGCTCAAGGCCGCCGGCGCCGGCCAAACCCGATCAACCCCGCTCCGGATCTGCACAGACCAGCACCACACAAACACCCGATCAAATCAATCAGCGCCGCCGCATCAGCAAACACCGGAAAACGTCGTGGAGAATCAGCTCTAGCAGCTCGTTACCTTCTCACGCACGGCACCTCACAAAGTCTTCTCGCCTTTACCTCATCAGCCGCCCAAAAATCTTCCCACACGGCATAAACGGAAGAATCGCCGCCAGAAAGGCAAGCAAGCAAGAGGGGAGCGATCGCGCGCGCGCGGCGTGGGTGGAGGGGATGGGGAGGAGAGCACGCGGCCGCGGTGGTGTAAGGTGTGAAGGGGGAGACCGAGTCTAGGCAAGAGGGGTATCGAGTCGAGACTCGAGAGGAGACGAGACGAGACGAGACGGGTGGGAAGGAAACAAGCAAGCGCACGGACGCACGCACGGGGTTGGGTTGGGTTGAGCACTTAGCTGGGGGGCAGCTAGCCTAGAGAGGGGAGAGCGCGCGGCCGCTCGGTGGCGTCCTGCCGCGGCAAGGATGATGGCGGGTAATTACCTTCCGGAGACGGGGGCGAATGCAGCAGCGCGCCTCGCCCCACGGTGGTGGTGGTGCGGTGGCCGGTGGTGCCCTCAGCTCAGCCGCTGGCCTAGCTCGCGCGAGGGCGGCTGTACGGCGGAGTGGTCACGTCGCCGATCCCCCAATCGGTGAGCGGCACGCACGCGAGGGGTAGTACTACCACTACCACTCGTACTCGTACCGGCACTGCGCCTCTGCCGAGCTGCGGCCACCACTCGTACTCGTACTCGTACCGCGGCGTGCGCCTGCCTGCCTGTCTGTCCCCGTGGCTATCGCTACCTCGGCTGGGTGCGTGCACCTCCCGGGGCTTCCCCCTCTGAAAAACGGTGGCCTCGCCTCCTTCCTCGATCCGATCCCCTCCCGTCTCGTCCGGAAATGGTGCATCGTGACACATGCATGCTCACTGCTGTCTTCTTTCAAATTTCGAGAAAATTTGGAGAATTTAAATTGAATTAATTAAAATATTGTAAAATTCATGTGTTCAGCTCTTATCGTTACAATAGTATGTCCTAGTGCTACTATTACTACCACACAGTGTAGAGAGGCACCCTTTAAATGTGTTTTGTAGATAATCTGATTACTGATAAAATAGAGTTCAAATAAGGAATTTAATGTTAAAAATTGATAAAAAGTTTTAAACTAAGTTTTTGGCAGTTTTTATATAGAAAAGTTACGGAGCATATCATGGTATTTATGACTTCAAAATATACATCGTATATCGGACTGATAATACTGTTTGGTTGATTGAACGGGTCTAAATCATATCACAACTTGAATTATGCTCCGGATTTCGGCTGACCACACGAGAAATGTCTATTTCACACCCAAGAGAAGAAAAGAATAGAAACGGAGTTTTTTCGTACGAAAACCTGCAGGTAAACGGAGTATTTTATAAGAAAACCTGCGAGGAAACGGATTGGGTTTAGGGCTTTCACCGGATTGACCCAAGGTTACGTGGGGCGGTGAGAATGGCGTGGCCGCGTGGCGGTTGGGAGAGACGCGAACGAGGACGACGTCGGCGGGGCCCGCGGCGCGGGGTTGTCCTCTGCTCGCCTCAATTATTTGTCCTTTCGGATTCCTTCCTCCGCCCGCCTCTCCTCCCGGTACGAACTCCCACCAATCGCCCACCAGCACTTACGCCGAGCCGGTACAGGCAGGAGCAGGGTTCACAATTTCACGTAGCACGGTAACGAGACTATTTACTGATAGTTTTGATAATCTCGTCGGCTACCGGGTTCAGGTTAACCATCCAGTTTACCACTCGCGCTGGAGGGGCGCTAACCACGGTAAATTAGTCCAAATTTATGTTTAAAATTTAAAATTTAAATTTTAGATCAAATGATTATCCTCGTTTTGGAGCGGTTTTGTGTCGGTAACTACTCGGTTTATGTCAAAAACCCATCAATTTTTTTAAAAATCAACAAACAAAAAACATAGAAAAGTTCAGAAAAAATATAAAAGTATAAGAAAAATCTAGAAAAAAATAGGAATATAAAGAAAATTTATGATAAAATGATAACAATATTTGGTATAAAATTTATTATTTTTTGGTTCAATTAGATGGTAGAGCATTAGAAATATAGTAATACTATTTTTAAAATAAAATAAAAATATAAAAAATCTGCCTATAACTTTTGGATTGGGAAAAATTCCTTTTTTATTTTACCAATCTTGTTTTTCTCATAAATTTGTAAAATTTTAATATTTTTGAAAACAAATTTCAACATAAACCATCATAAATCATCTTGTAGTAATATAATTTTTTAGATTTTTAAAAAATTTAAATTTTGAATCAAACTTGGTATCAGAACGGCTACCCTGACCAGACTGTCAATAATAACGGTTAAACCAAACACATAACAACAATAATTAAACTAAGACCGACGGTTCAACGTCGATAACCGATAAAAAACGGTTTGTTTGGCCGTGGCCAGGAGGTAGCGCACGTTTTTGCTTCATTTATGTTGGCTTTTCGTTTAAAGTTTTTATTAGTTTCTTCTCCCACCTTGTGTGTTTTTGTGTGCTCTATGATAGCAATAGGTCTAAAATCCACGGGTATTATGAAAACATGTCCTCAAAGTAAACTCGTGAAATCCATTCAAACCTGAACCCACGAAACCCTCGGGTTTGAAATTGGATCTGAACCGTCATATATCCGAAACCCAACGAGAAACCACAGGTTGAGCAATTAACACAATTTATGCATTCTATAATGTACGACAAGGTACTATATATCGGCATTTTGCCATTAGGCTTTCTGTATCGCAGCCTAATACGGCAACCAGAGAACACACGAGCCAGCGAGGACAACCTAATGACTAGGGACTGAAAGCTAATGAAGTGATGAGTGCTAACTAGCTGCTATGTTAAAGTTTACTCGCATAGCATTGCTAGGGTTCACAAAACTATTCGGCTACCGTGGTTACCAGGTAGCCGATGTTTCACTGGAGGCCGGTTGAATCAAACCAATCAGTTTGATTCAAATTTAAAATTTTAAAAAATGAAAATTTTGAAGAAGAAAAATTCCTAAAATAGTAGCTAAATTAATATGATTTAAGGTAAAATTAGTTTTTAAAAATATTTAAATATCACAAAATTATGAACCGAGCAAGATGAATAAAAATACAAAATGCAAAAATAATTACTTTAGCCCATTAGCCCATGAATTTTTTTTATTGTTTGTAGCATAAAATACAACTAAATAATTCAATATAAAATACATGTATGAATTTTATCTAATATGATATATATTATCACATGCATTATATATTATTACATGTGTTATGTATTATCACATACATTATGTATTAACAACAATATTAGTAATCGAGCAAACATGTAGTGGGTACATGTGGGTTTGAATATAAACTATGTCCGACCTAATACTAAATAGGTACCTAAACCCGCGAATCCACGAATATAAATTTAAACTCAAACCTGGTACCTGAACCCATGGGTAAAATTGTCATCCCTATCCTACTCCCTCTCATGCCTAGTTGGCGCCTTTGCATGTGGATCTAATTTCTGACATTTTGGTGGTGGAAAGCAAAACTAAAAATATAGACCATATTAAAATATAACTATCAACGGTTGTTTGCTAATTATATATTATATTGAAGGAATAAGTCTACCAAAAATATAAAGAGTTCATGGAGACTGATATGTAAGAACTCATAGCTTAATGTATAAATTGTGATTTGTCGTAAGGAGGGTTTTCAAAAATGGTCGTCCCTAGCTGGTTACTATTGTGCTCGGACATAACTAGCCTAGTTACCTCTAACAGATCTAGTTTCTATTGTTATCGGTATATTATTTTAGCGATAATCAGGCTGAATACCGCTAAATATTGGTTGATAGTTAGTTTAAAATCGTGGTTAGTACACCCATAGCCTAGCCGCTATCAGATTTGGCATTAGAAGTCACTTAATGGCATATCTCATTTCTCTATGTTTCAAAGCTATTACGCAACCATACCAACAGATAAGAGTGGACAGGAGGTAGCAGCAGGGTGGAATAAAGAAAATGATTATGTGACGGAAAATGTAGTCTACTCACAAACCATATATCACAGAACTCACCTTTTTTAGGAAATAACAGCTAAAGAGCTATTTGTTCAAGATTTAAAGTTCTAATAAAAAAGTCAAGAAATGGTATATATGAAACCAGAAGGGGCGATCAGACATTAAAAATTGTTCTACGTGCACGTTTAGAACGTCCAAGTGATTAATCAATAGTTGCACTCCCCGAGTCATAGAAAAATGTGTGTAAATCAGCAGAGTATAAAGTAAGTCTCTAGATTAAAGATTTTTTAAGCTAATTAAATGTAACTCTAATAACTCTTAGATCTATAGTTGTAAGTAAGTGGGAGGTATTTACTATTTAGTTAATGCATGTAGTTTTTATTTTATTAGATAAAAATAAAAATTTAAATTATTTTATGTTATTATACAAACTCCAGAGTTGTACTAAATACGTCGTATACATGTAATTTCTTTAAAAAGGCTTATTTTAACATCTGAAATTTGTCTGATAAAGATTTGATTTTGAGCTTTTTTTTATTGGTTAGCATGTGCGTAATTAATAGACTCCCGACATAGTCCAACTATCACATTAAAAATAGATCTAACAGAATTAGAAATTAATAAGCATCATTTAATTCATTTATCTGTACTGAGTACCAATCAGTATTCGTTCAAAAGTCTCCGTGGCACAGAGGCTACGTGTGACGGTGTGAGCACAGCTTCGTCCCTGTTTTATTTCTTTTTCTCGGGCAGGACAGCTGCTCGCTTTATAAATTGTTGGTGGATCGCATCTTGCTGGTGGAGAGTACTGTGGAAAATGTTTCGCAAGGATGTGACAGATTTCGATCGTGACAGGATCGATGGACTAATTGAACTTTCGATAATTATCGCGTCCTCTTCGTGTGGGTTGGGAAGAAACAGTTTTCCCTCTTAAATCCCACGTAGTATGAGCGCAAGTAATATCAATCTTAAATTAAGGCGACCTTCAAAGAAACTGATAAAAGCAATTTTTCTCTGTTTTCGATACCGCGTTTGTATTTGGTTGCTTTACTCGTCAAGATAACGGGTATAGATATAGGTATACATTATCCGTGCCTGTCATACCAGATTTCCACCCCTACTCTAAATAGGATATGGTCATTTCATACAATCAATTGTTTGGTTGAAGGGCAAGAATAATAGATGTTATTACTACCTAAAAATATTCCTTTAATATATTGGATAGAGGGATCGAAAAAAATTATTGAATGGCTCTATCTAATATTAGATGAGATGATGTGTTATCTTCTAATTGGTTAGGATGCGTTTAATTTTTTGGTTATAAATATTTGAATGAGTTTTTCTTCCAAATTATTTATCCAATTTATGATCCGATTACACCGTTTTTTTCATTACAATTTAATTTATAAAATAAGATGTTATATAGTTATATTTTAGTTCATATATGTATGATAAGTGGGCTCCACTAAAATTTATGGTTATTCCATCCAAGTTATATCTATCTGACCAAACAAAAATTCTCTTATCTCATTTATTTAACCAAACACCTAACATATACTCCCTCCGTCCTATAATATAGCAACTTATGACTGGATTTAATATTTTATAGTACAATAAATCTGAACAATATCAAATTATGTCCTAAGTTACTATATTATGGAACTGAGAAAGTATATCATATACTTAAATCTATTAGATCACCGTAACACATCCACTCATACAAGCGCATGTTTATTATGAAACAACAGCTTTAAAATCCGCACATTCCAAATGGTGTTTCTACGAGACATGACATGGGCGGGCGGTTAAGTGTTAAGTTTTACCTCTAGCTACTTATTATTATAAAAAATTGCTACGTAATTATATAAAAATCTTTCAAAAATTTAAATAATTAGTGAAGAATAGTTGGATTAGCGCTTAATTTTTACTGTACGTTACAAAATTTTCTGCATATATTTTTAAAAACATGAGCTAAAACCTCATCATCAATAATTTCATTGGAGTTGAAATACGCTCTTTCTCCCTCCAAGTAATATTTATTCTCAAAATTCTTACCGTCGCTGTTACATCCTATCATTCGTCTTTAGTTGTTATCTAATTTCATTTTCGACAGGATTCGACAGGTCAATATATTTTAACTTTTTCGGTTCTATAAAGATTTAATTTTAGCATTTAAAACTTTCCTAAAAACTCAATTTCTAAATTGTTTGATTTAGTTAATGCGTTTAACTGTTCTGTGTGCAATGTCCTTGTACACCTAGGTCTTCTGTCCAATAAAGAAAATACTTCAAGTACATGAATGGTTATTTATCATTTGTATTATTATATTGCAATGATGGAGGATTAGAAAAGTACAGTGTTGGAAGTCGTCCGTACCTCAATTTTTTTCCCACATCAGTTTCTGTGGGTGCAATCCGCAGGCTGTAGCGGGGACAGGACGCAAGGTTATGGTTGACGAAACCCTCCTAGTACTTATTATAATTCTTTAATTCTTTAGAAGTAATTCTACGGTAAATCATAATTAGCTTTGAAATCATTTGATTAGCTGTACATGTTTGTTTGGCTCTTATACAATATATGTTTGTTTCATTGTCTCTATCTATTTAATCTAGTTAAAGTGAGATGGTGTTTGATTACTCGTACGTGCATACATTGCGTGAAATAAAAATTGATAAACAATAGATCACTATGGTATTTATTATGTGTAACTATTTTGTTATAGCTGTTAGTCTATCTTATAGTCTTTAATATTATTTGAAATACATTATTATCATTTAATATGTGTTAATAATGCACTAAAAACATCATTAGCTAGTCAACCTGTTGAAACTATAATTTGGTGATCGTCGGATCTGGCGAAGCAATGTCCACCATTGGATCAGCGCCGATTCGGTGGAAGATCCCTGACAGAGTCTGACAAGGCGTCCACCAGACACTACGCGTGTATCATAACTTACATATGTAATTATGCCTTATAATAGGCAATAGATAGATTTTCTTATGCTTATCTGTAGCAAATAAATCCCTAGATTTATTGTATTTTGGATAGGATTATGTTAACCCACGTGTATAAATATATACATCCGGAAACCCCAAAGAATCATCAAACGATCAATCAACTCACGGTGCATCGCCTCCCTCTTAGGTATGTAGCATTCCGTTGACTCTCTATTCGGGATTAGGCTGCATCGGTTAAGTTCGACCCTTAATTAGGAACATGGATAGTCTTATGGCATATTACGTTTATTTGATCAAGACTTTCACAATTAGGTTCAACATTTTGATTAGATTTATGTATATGCTAGTTATTGACGTGATGCTTTAATCTTATGTGTTCTATGCTTCATGTTTAGATTAGATTCATCATATCAATCATGCTAGTCTAAGATCCATTGGCTAGATGAAGCTGTATGATTGGTGTTAATCTAATACTGTCTTGGTTCAGTCTGATCTACTGGGTTTACGCTAGTCTTATGGATCGCATCTAGATGATAGAAGTTGGATTAAGGTCTTATTGGAGTTTTAACCAACAAATTATCTATTTCTGGTTAACTTGCTAATCATTGGCAATTAAACATTCACGAGTTGGTTTAATAATATGAACGATGATTTAACACTGTCTTAGTTAGGTCCGATCTGTTAAGTTGATTGTTCGTAGAGTTAATATCATGATCTAGTAGGATGTCATCACACGAGCCGATAGATTCATGCAATTATTTAGTAATTATTCGTTTAGCCAAACGCTATAAATATGTCTTGATCAAATGCCATTGTGTCGGATATTCCGCCAATAGGTATCCTTTACATTCATATGCATTCGGTGCGTATCGGGCATTTAGTCGATACAATATCTCAATATCTCTTACATTTCATGCATTCCGCATGTATCGGACGTTCAGCCGATATAGTGTTATGCTCTCGGCCAACGATGGTATTGGGCTATCAGCCAATGGGCCTAGGACAACTAATATTTCCTATCTTGTCAGCGGACCTCCCATGAATTCAAGTGTAAAGGTGCAGAGATTCCTGTGATTTCTGTATCAACACGCTTTCTTGGTACGTTCGATGGAACGATTTCCTCCAACCTCTCTCTCAAGCAAATCTTCTTTCTCCTCAACACTCATCATGTCTAGGAAGGAGATTTAGTCCAATATTGTGATCCTAGTCACATGGGAGAGCTTGACTGAGGCACAACAACAGAAAATTGGACAATCAATGAAAGACTTTTAGAAGCTTTGTCTCAAGTCTTTTAGCATGACTCAATAAGGGCCAATCCAAAAGGCTCAATTGCTGAGGCCAGCGTTTGTTAGGGAGTTGAGATAGCAAGCCCCCGGCAGTCCACTGAGATCCTTCCAGGACTCGGTGAACGAAGCAGTGCATCACACACTGATCAACCAATTTGGAGTGCTGGTGAACACGCTCTAGAATCTAATCAAGAAGATGTTGGACGTACCATTACTCAGGAGCCAATTCAGGGCCTCGTCTACGTACTGCATAGGTCATCAGCGCCTATCGTCGTCAGTGCACCATCGTTGATGGCATCACAGGTCCTGCAGCTGACTTATGGCCTAGAACATAACATAGTTCCTAGCCTCATCCCTCCAATGCAAACGTAGTATGGGGGGCGTCAGTAGTAGCAGAACACCACCCCTCTCAGCTACCATCAGACTACATACTACGGGGGGCAGCAGTACAACACGACGGGTTCAAGTACTACAACCTATCGAGGAGAGAGTTCCAGCTGTAGAATTACCTGCTAACGCTGACTCAATACTACCCGGTGAACCCTCGGGAGGATGACTTCACGGCTAGAGTAGTCGAAGTCATAAGAGAACAATTCGGCTTAAGGCCAAAAGAGTAGAACTTCATGTATCGGCGCACATACCTAGACTGGTTCGATAGGGAGCCGCTACCAAACTGGTACAGGGTGCCAGACTTCTCTAAGTTATCAGGCCAGGACAATGTGTCTACGGTTGAGCACATCAGCCAATTCTTGGTCCAATGCAATGAAGCATCGGCCAAAGAGGCATCGCAGGTTTGGTTTTTCTCGCTTTCTTAGTTTGGATTAGCCTTCACGTGGTTCTCCTCCCTTCCGGCAAACTCAATTCGAGGATGGGCCGATTTAGAGAAACAATTTCATAAGTACCTTTTCACCGTGATCCATGAGATTAGGTGAAGCAGTGCATGGATGAGTCGATACTGGAGTTCATGCAGCGATTTCGGGATGTCCGCAGCCAATGCTACAACCTTTACTTGACAGACGCACAGTTGGCTGAGATGGCTTTTAAGGTGCTCCTGTCGTCCATCAAGGAAAGATTTTCTTCGTAGGAGTTCGAGAAGATGTAAACTCATGAAAGTCAATTTCAGGATGCCCACAAGGAGAAGATTTAAAAGCGGGTCACCTAAGTGCAGCTATATGCATCAGAATCAGAGTAGAAGGACTCCGATTATGAAATTGGCCTAGTAGAGCAGAGGTACGATTTTGATATAAACAAGACTGACAAGATTTTTGACTTGCCGCTCTAGGAAAAGTAGATCCAGCTGCTGCCAAACCACGTCATCCCATTGGTGGAAAAATTAAAGCTGAAAAAATACTGCAAGTGACATAACTCCACATCGCACCGTACCAACGAGTGCAAGGTCTTCTGCTAGCTGATTCAATCGATCGTCGAACAAGACAGGATCATGTTCGATGAAGCAAAGAAGCCGATGAAAATTGACGGCCACCCTTTCCCGATGAACATGCATGGTGCACGCCGGGCCATCACGATACTACGCCGATAAGGACGAACGACGACCACATCGGCGTCATGATGAGGAGAGGCGTTATCGGCACCAAGAAAGGAAGCACCGCATGTCGCCATACCAGCAGGGTCCTCGGTTTGACCCACATTGGGATTGCCTGTTCTTCCGCTTCTGTTGGTATCAAGGCATGAGGCTACCAACAATGGATGACTGCCTAGAGTGCGGTGACATCGGTGAACTACGACGCCACGAAGAGCCAAGGGGTTTGTTTAGAGCCTCACCGGACAAGGATCGGGCAGCCTAGGGTCGAACTTCAATATATGACTAACTTGGGCCGATCCACCAAGACTTCTTTGAAGAGGTCAACGACGAGTTCTATGAGCCCGATGAAGAACTCAATGAGGGTCAACAAGTTCAAAACCCTTAGTGGTGCCCAAGAGGACTCACAAAGAGTAAAACAAGAAGAATGCAGAGGCTAAGGCACCATCAACAGTTGGCAGAAGAATACTAGCAGTACCAAGAAACCAATCGTTGGCCTAGAGTCACTAGAAAAGAGTGGCGCGTCAAGAAGAAGGCCGACGAGACAGGGCCATCAGCCTCGATCAACATGGTGTTCATACTACCTGCTGAATACATAGCACCGGCGTCTGACGATGAAGACAATAAAAAGGAGTCAGTGGCACAACTAACTCTACAGCCCCAACAAGCAGTCTTCGACAAGCCTAAAGACAATAGGCATCGGCACCTTCCACCCCTGCACATCAAGAGGCACATGGACGGCAAGCAAATGTCTAAGATGTTGGTGGATACGGGGGCATCAGTAAACTTGATGTCATACATCACCTTCCACAAGCTAGGCAAAACCGTTGAAGACCTGATCAAGACTACTCATGACTAGTCGCCTGGTCGGTCCCATGGTGACTAGACGACTTGTTAACATTGCTGACAGTCCCCACGCCTACCCACTGTCATGCCCTGCATGCTGCCGTGTGTCGCTACCGTCGTGTCCCACCTATCGTCGTGTCCACCTCGCATCGCTAACCCCGTGCTCGCTGGCCACGTACCGTGCCCACCTACGCCATGAGAAGGGGAGGAATGCAACAAACGATGGAGGGAAGGGAAGAAAACAATGTGAGGTATGTTCATTGATAATTGTGGGTAATTTTTTGAACTTGCTAGATATGGAGCAATAGTAACTAGGATGCAACGCCACATCTGGTATACAATTTTTGGAGTAGATCCACCCAGATCAGCTTCAATTTTTCTCAGATCTATAACCTTTTGGTATGGCTCCAGTTCCTCCGAACTAGGATCCAAGAGTTAGAGCCATACCAAACACCCTCTTAGGGCCCTTTACATCACACAATTTTTATAGGATTTAGTTACACATGCCATTGTAATGATAGATGGAGTAACAAGCAAACAGAAAAAGGGAAATGCATAGCACAAACCAATTGACCGTTGTGTCTGTGTGCATTGGTAGTTCATAAACATGTAAACATCTCGCTAGCAAAACCATAAAAAAGATGTCCCTGACCTGAATGCTCTTACATTCCTCTCGTCCTGCCAGTAGGCAACGACATCCATCAAATGAAACAAAATACTCAATTATTTCTCAAATAAAAGTCGTTTTAGAAATTCTATACATTTTTTCATCTTTTCTTTTAATGTTTGCCCTTATCAAAAAATACTATCATTCTCAGAAATAAATAACTTACATTTTCTAAATCAGAATAAATAAAGGGCAACAAAGACATTTGATTTCTTAATTCTTGCACACAAGTACAAAACAACATATATAAGGAATCGGAGGTAGTACATGGTTGGGAATAGTTACTTTCTGAAGCTTAGCTTTTCAGAGTAACTCAACATTGATCTGTTCCTGTTCGGTTGCTTGTAGAAGTAACCAATTTATGAAATGTTTCATCAAAAAGCCATCAGAACTGCATAAATCCATCCTCCTCATGTTGCCCACGAAACTTGTATGGTGCGTTTTGGTACAAGGTGTTCTCATATGTGCTAATTGTCAGATTTTGCTGGATTCTTCTTCTTCCCATAAATTAGTCCAGTATCCTGGTCATTACACGAAGTATTAGCATACGTAGATAGATCAAATGACTAGTTGTGGAATAATTTCTTCCTGTCTCAGACCTAGAATAGGTGACAAGGTTACCTGGGGGTCAGGAACTGGCTTTCGTTTCTCAATATAACGGTAAGGATCCGAAGCAGCAGCCAATGCCGCTCTCTCCTGGGGAAAACACACCATATTTTGAGTAAATAAGAGAAAAACCAGATTCACTTTACTGGACACTTGGGGATGGGGAAAGGCCACAACAAACAAGGTAACAGGCAAACAGCGGTGAATATAGTGAAGCAATATGGCGCCAATGATATAGCACAAAATAAGAGACAAACAGCTCATGACCATTTGCATTGCAATTAGGAAACTATTAGCTGCCAAGTTATCATTTGTTGCAAGAGGAATGGCAAGAACATCCGTTCTTTTAGTCTGTTGGCTGTTGATACTTGTTTGTACAAACCAGGGTGTGGGTGTCAAGCTGTCTTACTAGGTATAAAACTGTTAAGTCATACCTCGGAACATAACAATTTAGCACCTTTGATGGTTTGATGGCCACAAAATTTGAACACCACTTATTGTTGAGCTTAACCTGCTCTACCAGACAAGACCAAGAATCATTGATATTTGCCCCTTATGAGCTGTTACAACACTATTTCCAGGTTGTTGTGTTTGGTTAGTACTTTCTGCAATATTTATCCATAAATTCATTAAGTTTCTCATGTTCAAAAGTCGAAACACAACTAATTAATCTTCGATGATCTTTGTTTTTTCTCAAACAGAAAGGCCAGTAACACCATACTGTGAATGTATAGGTAACATCAGCTTAAAGCCTTAAACAAATAAAATACCGTGAAACGGCTTTATATGCTATGGATGCTCAAGACAGACAACTGCATAACTGAGCTGCACATTCTCACGATTAGATTTGGCACAAAGTAGGGTGAGCGATCCCAACCAGAAACCACCCAAATCGCAACAATTTGTCCGCAAACTACTGCAGATAAGAAGAATCTCTTGATGCCCAGAGCCACAGGCGCACGCGCATGGGTTACCCAACTGCCGGATTCGATCAGACAGGATAGCCATGAATGCAAGTGAGCAACCGCCCCTACTGCTGATACGATGAGCACAAGACTCCCAACTAGAGGGAAGCTAGAGCGACGCGCGAGAAGGGAGAGGGATAGGGAAGGAAGGCTCCTGACCTCCTGCTCCTTCTGGAGCTGCCGCGCCGGCTTGACCCAGAGGTAGTAGGCGAGGGTTCCGGCGACGGCCCATGACGCGAGGCTGCTCCACCCGCGGAGGCCACCCAGCGCGTTGCCGACGAACGACCGCGTGTCCCCCACCGCCCGGCTCCACCCCTTCCCCGCCGGCGCCATCTCCCTCCGTTCCGCAGCAGCGCGACGTCGCCGACTCCTCTCCTCTTCCGACCCGTCTCGCCTCTCACGTTGGCAGTTGGAATTGTTCCGCAAGACTAACCAGCTCGAACCACACCGTGCGAAGCGAGTTTTTTTTTAATAAATAATACACTTTTTATTCAAAACTTCAAATCTGATACGCAGATTTCAGAATTTACAAAAATAGCCTTCTATCGGTAATTGGTGTGCTGATCTAGGCTGATCGACCCTAAATCGGCAGATAGTATACCGATCTAGACCAAATCGATCTAGATTGACACATCAAGCACCGACAAAAACCTGGCACCAGCCGATCTAGGCCGATCGGCCTAGATCGGCATATCGTCTGCCAACACGTCGTTTATATAAGGGAGGCCGAAGCCCCCTCCTAGCCACCACGCGCCTCAGCCCCCATTCGCCCTCAAGCCTTCAGGTATGTCCTCTCTTCCTCTCTCTTTTCTTCTTTAGGTAGTTTAGGGTAGTTTAGTAATAGATTAGGGGTAAGTTAGGAGTAATTTATTAATAGTATAGTAGCATTTTAGGGGTAATTTAGGACTAGTTTAGTAGTATTTTAGAGGTAGTTTAATAGTACTTTAGGAGTATTTTAGTGATACTTTTAGAGATAATTTAAACATAGTTTAGAGATAATTTATGAGTATATTAGAGATAATTTAGAGCTACTTTAAATATACTTTAGAGATAATTTAGGGGTACTTTAGAGATAATTTAGATATACTTTAAACATACTTTAGAGATAATTTAGGGGTACTTTAGAGATAATTTAGATATACTTTAAACATACTTTAGAGATAATTTAGGGGTACTTTAGAGATAATTTAGAGGTACTTTAAACATACTTTATAGCTAATTTAGGGGTATTTTAGAGATAATTTAGAGGTATTTTAAACATACTTTAGAGCTAATTTAGGAGTACTTTAGAAATAATTTAGAGATACTTTAAACATACTTTAGAGCTAATTTATGGGTACTTTAGATATAATTTAGAGGTACTTTAAATATACTTTAGAGATACTTAGGGGGTATTTTAAATATAGTTTCGAGATAATTAAAGGGTATTTTAACATACCATATTCTGTATAGTTTTCTTGCGCGTGCTAGCCTGCTGACGTAAGACTCGACCGTGACTGCATCCATTACTGTTCTAGGTATTTCAATATATCTTACTGTGTTAGATATTTTCCGTAGTTTAGACTTAATGTAGCGATACTTTGAACGTAATTTATATTTGTTGTACACATTGCTATGGAATATTTTTTGGTACTTCGGACATAGCCTTTGTGCACGTAGTAATTTAATGATATAAATTTATGTAATGTTTCATTTGTATTCTATTTTCATTGCATGCTATGTTATTTCATATTTTGTGTTATTTCTATATAATATGTTCAGTTAAATGTAGTTATGTTTAGTTAATTCACCTATTGCTAAATAAGTAGAATCGTACTGTTACGCTAAACTTAATGTTTTAGACATGTCGGATAGAACATCATTTAGGATTTACTATGGAGATGGATAAGTACTTATTGATCATGATGGTGCTGACCTTAGTAGTTTTTAATGTACCAAAAATAGTTTAAGTCAGATGGTGCAGCGTAGCATTGAGAGTATTAAGCGATGGATGTATCATATTTTTTGATTGGATAGAGAGCAGTGGGAGTTGTATTTATATGCCCGATGCAGCCGTATGGTCGAAGGGTATTTTTGGGAGATGGTTCCTGTTACCTCGACCGTCATGTGGAGAGGGTATGTCAGAAAGGCGCTAGAACAAGGTTGAGAATGGATTTTGCTTGTCTATTTTACTCCTCGTGCCTTTTCTACTCCAGACCCAGCACCTGACCAAATTGCTGAGTCTAGAGTACAATTTGAGGTCGACCAGAGTAGCTAAGTCCAGGAGGTGATCCTCGAGACGGATGTAGTGCCATGTTCTGGGGATGCTCTCCCGTCTATAACACTTAGGGTTGCTGAAGGATAAGCTGATGAAGAGGAGGATATAGAGGCCATATTTAACTTACTAGAGAGAGAGGACCAAGACTTCATGGAAGCAGTCGAGCAGGGTGTCAATGATAACTCAGATGAAGAAGACGGAGCAGGAGATGGCACCAATAATAATGAAGACGAAGACACTGATTCCCAATGAGTGGCAAGCACAAGATTTTGATGCTCTTGCTATTAACAAGGGCTACAACACTCGTTAGGAGTATGGATAGAACGAGGTCCAGAAGGATGTGGTGTATCTTATGAAAGAAGCAGTTCAAGATGCCATGAAAGCATGGACAATGTCACTCCGGCGGTCATTTTGAGTCAAGAAGTCAAACCGCACAATGCATGACTTTGTGTGTGAGAGGGATGATTGCCCATGAAGAGTTCGCACACATCAATCGAAGTAGGAAATTCATTGGGTATGCTCAATTGTTGTCGACCATACCTGCGTGGTCGATACAGTTGTAACCAGGCACATGAATCTAAATGCCAACTATATTGTAGGGGTGATGTATTCTGAGATTGTTGAGAATTTCAGTTATGAGCCCTGGACCTTAATACTTGCCATAGAGAGAAGGTTTCAGTACACAATCAACTATTCTAAGGCATTGAGGGCTAAACAAAAGGCGCTCAAAATAAAGTTCGGTACATTCAAAGACTCATATCATAACCTGCCTCTCTGTCTGGACGTGGTGAAGAGGCGCAACCCTGGCACATACCACTTATTCGAAGAGAAGGATGCGGTATTCTCGGAAGGTGCTAAGATTCTACATCGAGTTTTCTTTGCACTCGGTGCTTGTATCTGGGCTTTCCAGTATTGACGTCCTATTCTTTGTGTGGATGGCACATTTCTATCTGAAAAGTAAAGATGTCAGATATTGACTGCTATTGGTGTTGACGGCAATAATCAGGTTGTGTCAATTGCCTTTGCCTTCGTGGAAAGTGAGAACTACAAAACTTGGTTGTGGTTCTTACGGCACCTGAACATTGGGGTTCTTGAGGGCAGGCCAAATATTTGTGTGTTGCATGACCGATATGTGGAACTGATCAAGACAGTCTAACAGATAAAGTATGATCCAGATGAGCCATATCCTTGGAAGGACATTCAATCTCGATGGTGTATGCGTCATTTAGGTGCAAATTTCTTCCATCACTTCGAAAAGAATAAAGAATTGACTAATTTATTCAAGAGACTGTGTAGCCAAAACTAAGAGAGAAAGTTCAAGGCCTTGTGGAGGAAACTTGATGAGCTGACATTAAAATACAAGCAAGATAAGACCGCCAAGCAGCAATCTAGAAGTGATCCAAAGCCAGAGTCGGAGCCACTTTGTTCTCTGCCCACTGATGATCAACAGACAATCCGTAAACACCAGAGGACGAAAGTTCGATGCTTCTCAGATTAGATTAAATTTGAGAATATGGAGCATTGGTCTGTACTATATGACACTCACGACGCAAGGTATGGCATCATGACCACCAACCTTACCGAGGTGTACAATTGGGTGATGCGAGGTATGCGATGCTTGTCTTTGGTGGATATTGTGGAGGACATAATCCGTGAAATCACCCGATACTTTGTGGATCAGCATACTGCTGCTTTGGTGGTGCGTAGGGACGAGCACTTTCTGTATTATAGAAAGATTACGGAGTATTTCATAGAGAAGAGTAAGAAGGCAACCCAACATCGTGCTATCAAGACAAGTTCCCAGGAACTCCGTTTCGAGGTAACGTGTCGAGACAAAGGTCAGAGAGGAACAAATCGAGATGTTATTGTTCATGAGTGCACCGTTACTGACACTTGTCGATGTACCTATAATAAACCATCTCTCTACCACATGCCATGTAGCCATGTCATGGCGACGCGCGCCACATTTGATATGACCGCCAGGGTGTACTTATCTGAATACTTCACAAAAGAGAAGGTCCTTCAGACTAGGAGCGGTGAACCACGAGAGTATAGGGTTGTCAGCTCATTCACATCTCCACCAGATGGCGCACGTCGTTGGGTACCAGATTTCCAACGTATCAACTCAAAGGTGGGAAGAAGAAAGACACGGCACATTCAAAATGATATGGATGAATCCGAAGCAGGCACACGAAAAAAGGCATGCTCTTTGTGCAACTTGGTCGGACACTCGTATAAGAATTACACAGGAGCCGGCACAAGCAGGCGAGGGCCCACGTGAGATACAAATCACCGCACAACGCACACTGTAAATAGTCTCTAAGATATACATGCGTCAGTTACTTTATTATTATGTCACAGGTTGTATCTTCGTCACTAACGAGGTTTGTCTATTTTACAACCTACAGATGGCTAGTAATGATGACTTCCCTTATGAACTTATCTCCCTCACGGTCGATGGGCATCACCGGGCATGAGCACTCTCCTCCACCAACGAGGAGAACCGGGTACATCTCGTGCCACTCAGAGTCCGGCCACCGCAGCATCTCTAGAGCATCCATCCCTGATGGGTTGGTAGGTTAGTTAAGCAAGCATAATGCCAGTTCATGTTTTATTTTTATTTCATCACGTGACTAACATTTCTTCGATGCAGGTTGTGCGGTGCTGGGTTACTCCCTCTGGCTAGATTGGTTGAGGGAGCAGCAACCAGGTTTCCATTCGACCGAACTCTTATCATGGCGTGGGTCGACAGGTGGAGGCCAGCGACACCCACATTCCACCTGTCTTTGGGGAAGGTGATGATTATACTAGAGGATGTGTCTTTCCTACTAGGACTTCCACTAGCAGGAGTAGTAGTTATGCCTGATGATGTTGAGCTAGAGTGGCGCGTTGACCTACTCACGTGCTTCGCGGGCGTCAATCCCATCCTGCCTGATGGCGAGGCAGTCCACGAGTTCAACTCTACACATGGGCCGACACAAAGTTGGTTGCGTCTGTACTAGATATGTCATTTTAACATGGTAATAACATTGAATATTAACTTTTCTTTGCTGTATACTAATGTTTGCCTTTTGTTAGGCAGAGCACCTTACCGCCAATGCTGACGATTACACCGTTAGTCGGCACTTGGAGGCTTACTTTCTTTGGCTTTTTGGCTGGGTGGTGTTCACCAGCACGCACGGCGACAATGTCGACAAGCATCTGGTGTAATTTGCTTGAGTCATTGCCAATTTGGTGGATGACGCCGTGCCACAGTACTCATGGGTATCTGTTGTCCTTTGTGCCACATACCATGCTCTTTGCGATGGATGTCGACGATGGACGAACGTCGCGTTGATTACCGGGTGTCCACTGTTGATACAGATTTGGTCGTACGAGAGGGTGCAGATTGATCGGCCTCAAGTTAACATGGCACCATACGTAGGGGGGCTGCTAGACGAGGACATCGATCGACCGACGATGGACACACTTTGGTGCCGACGACGAGTAAGTATTTGTTATACTTAATCATTCACCAAAATTAATTTCGTATTGGCATTTCCTCTTTTGCAGCCATCTTAGGCCTACTCTCAGACCCACATGTCGTAGCCAAACTACACGGCATAGCTCGACAACATTCGGACGCACGACTTTCGTTAGAGACCTTACGTGACAGGCAATATCATCAGGTGCGTGCCTCACGGGCTCTACGCCTTGTGTAGGTGGGACGCGGCGTACTGGAGGACACGTAGATGCCTCGTATTCGATGTCATGATCGAGGGATATGCTATCCACCTCATCTGTCGATAGTGTGGGTGAGCGCAGTACTTCTCGTGTCCTATACATGCCCAAGTGCCTGCCTAGATGCACCGGTAAGCTCCTGCACACGTACATACGAACTAGTTATCACGTTTTGCAGTTATCTACCATTGTAAACCATAATTTATACTTGTTTGCTATAGGAACACGCGGAAGAGAGTCGCTAGCGGCATCCCATGGGAGGTTAGGATGCAGCCATGGATCGAGCAGTGGGAGGGTGCGCTGGAGGACCTAGACAAGGAGGAGGACGAGTATGACCCAATGACATACCATGACTACCTCCGATGGTACTCTGTTCGCACTAGGGTTCATCTCGTCAGAGGATGGGGCGCTGGTCCTCTACCTACTCCTGGTGTGACGCACGGATATCCTTCTCAGATGGCCACTGCCCAGCACGAGTCGGTAAGTACATGAATTGTTTAATCCATGATGATTAATACTATGTGGCTATTTGACTTGTTCATTTACAGTCCAATCACATATGGAATGCACGGAACTATATCGACGGGATCGTTCAACGGTGGGTCAGCGAGGTTAGCGTGATGTGCAACCCGCTGGACTGGACGACAGTGTGATCGGCACTCGATGAGCTCAACACTTCTATCAGCTGCACGTCTGCAGGGCCACCTTCTCGTGCTGCTACCCCTCAGCCACCTCATCCACAGCTAATCCCTTCGATGTCGGCACTGATGGAATTGTGCCCAAGAGAATTCTGGGGGAACCAGAAGTTCTAGCTGAGGGCCGGAAGTTCCGGGTTCAGGAGCATCCAGAAGTTTCGGTTAGATCGGAAGTTTCGGGCCAACCTCAGTTTTGGTTTCTAGAGGAGTCAGAAGTTTCGATTGGACCAGAAGTTCTGGTTAGACTGAAAGTTCTGGGTCGAAATAAATTCGATACAGAAGGCTATTTTCGGAAGTTCCGATCATAATCGAAAGTTCCTGTCCAAGCGAACAGATTAGATCCGTTAGGCTTTAATACAGATTAAAGGCTGGTGATAGTGCACTATATAAAGAGAGGAGGGGCTAGCATAAAAAGGCTACTGCATGACATTGGTTTGACCAAACCCTAGCCGCCACCTCTCTTCTAGCTACAACGGTTCTAGCGATCTCTCCCTGAATCTCGTGAGTGGTGCTAGCACGCCGACGCGAGGTGATCCTATCCCTGGATGTGTGGATACCGTGGAGGCACTACTCCAATAGTGGTGCTTGTCTTCTTTCCGTGAAGATCGCCGGATCGTCGATGGACAAATGGAGCCGGGAGGAGCAAATCGAGGACGCGCTTCATCAACTCTACTTCCGCTGCTCGAGCACGTCTTGTGGCCTGAGGTAATGATCCATGATCCCATTATACGCATGGTTCCTGGGCTAACGGGATAAATTTTTAAAATTAAGCGCTAGCGTAGCCTCCCCATTCCCAACAGCGGTATCAGAGCCTACGTGCGTAGTGTTCGATCTGGATCGATCACATATGGTGATATGTGATGGAAATAGATTGGATCTATTGTTTTTGTCATCGGATTTTCGGAAGTTTTGGTTAGACCGAAAGTTCCGGGCCAAAATAATTTTCGATACAGAATGTTATTTTTAGAAGTTCCGGTTAGACCGGAAGTGCCGGACATAAATAAATTCCATACAGAAGGTTATTTTTGGAAGTTCCGGGTGTGACTCGGAACTTCCGGGCCAAAATAAATTTGAGTCAAAGGGTTGATTTTGGAAGTTCCGGCCCTGAGCCGGAAGTTCTGGGCCCTTCGACCGGAAATTCTAGGCCTCTAAGCCGGAAGTTCCGGGCTTAGTTCAGTCACGTCTAGATTTCGCCTAACTTATTTTTGCAGGGAATGTTGTGACTGCTATTGTGGGGGATATACCCCCCGGGTAGCCCACATACCTCATTTCCGGTTATTGGGCTGGGCAGAGGGCCCATCGGGCCCATCATACCAACCCCGCCTGAGCCAGCCAAAAGCAGCGTGCGCATTAAATGCGACACGATGGAAAGCAATCAGAGGATCCGGGAGCGACAGGAGCGCAAGATTGCAGGGCGGCGTCAGACCGGGGGGCAATTGGGGAGTAGGCAGCACGCTGCGTCCCATCTAGGCGTGCTGTGTCCGATCGAGCCGTGTCACGTCCCGTCGGAGCGTGCTGTACGATAGGTTAGACCCAACGGGGGTATAAATAGCAAGGGGTCCCAAGCACGGGACCCCAACATTCACACGCTCACGCTCATGCTCATGACCAACGCCCACGACTTCTTCTTCCACGCGCAAGTCCACACTCGCAACCACAACGCAACACACAGACATTCTAGAGCCCTAGCTCTTGTAATCCATTCATTGTAACTTTCTTCCTGACTAGTGAAACACCCCACCAATCTGACAGTGGACGTAGGCTCATTACCCTATCGGGGGGCCGAACCACTCTAAATCTT
>KE370886.1:154194-173774 GCA_000418225.1 Zizania latifolia
GGGCTCGGCAACCATCGAGGTCTTGAGTGCAGCGCTTCCCTACATTACAAATCACCTCCACGAGCACCCCCCGAGGAGGGCTGCTCGACCACCCGTCGATAGGTATGGCCTTGCAAAGTATATGATACTCGCTTATAACAACATGGCCTGCGTGTCATAGTTGATTACAGCCTATGGCTGTCCAAAAGTGTACGACATGCACGTCGACTTGTGACGCTTCTGCTCATGTAATTAGTATAGTGCTATTAAGTGTAATAGACTTATATAAATTCATGGAGGCCTAAAGCGTGATGACCCAACGGATTGGAACCATGAAGATGGAGATCACCATGCGAGAGGGCCATACTATGTCACAGTTAATATGATTGCCTGTGATGTTTACTTATGTTCCTGTCATACTATTCTTTCATGTTTCATGTGCGGTAGGCATCGTTACCATGTTAGAATAGTTTTCCTCAGAAAATTAAGTATTGATGCTCTTTCCAATAGCTGCACCTACTAAGGTTCTCGATCATCGATGGTGGGTTTGCCAAAGCAGAGTACCGTCTTTTATCTTGATCAGTTAGAGTTGATGTCGGATACCACATGCATAATACTGGTTTACTTAACAA
Source organism: Zizania latifolia (assembly GCA_000418225.1). Classification (NCBI taxonomy): domain Eukaryota; kingdom Viridiplantae; phylum Streptophyta; class Magnoliopsida; order Poales; family Poaceae; genus Zizania; species Zizania latifolia. Next base: position 154,806 of record KE370886.1, read on the forward strand.
AGCTATCAAAACGGTTTTGGGCTTTGGGGCATAGAGTTGGGAGTCGGGCATTGGATGCTACCTCAATGAACAAGAGTCACATATGATGTGATTAGCAAGTGTTGCTTACCTATGCCACTAATCTTCTAGCAGTGATGCCAAAGCTCATTAGGAGTTAGATGAATATGGATCTTATCCCACAATGTGTCATTAGAGGGAAAGTGATCATTTTACATATTGTGGTACATCTTTTATTTGATAGAAGATTAACATAGTATAGTGCTGAACCTTACATTGTTGTTGTAGATCATGGCACTTACTACAAAGAACACTTATGTTTTTAATTTGTGACCCATCCTTCAAAGGGAAAAATTATCTAGAACAAATTTTATAGACCGGTACATAAATTTGAGAATCGTTATCAAACAGGAGAATAAGTATTACATTCTAGAGAAACCCCACCCTGATGAACCAACGGATAATATACCAATTGTTGAAAGGCGGGCTTATAAGAAGCACACCAGTGATTCAACTGATGTCAGTTGTGTCATGCTTGCCTGTATGTCTTCTGAGCTTCAGAAGCAATATGAGGACAGGGATGCCTACGATATGATCGTGGGGCTGAAGGGCATGTTTGAGAACCAAACACGGACTGAGAGGTATAATGTTTCAAAGTTCTTGTTTGCATGCAGATTGGCAGAAGGCAGTTTAGTGAGTCCTCATGTGATCAAGATGATTGGTTACGTTGAGAACCTGAAAAAGCTTGGCTCTAAACTTGATAAAGATTTAGCCATAGATGTGATTCTTCAGTCGCTCCCTGCGAGCTTCGAGCCATTTATCATGAATTATTATATAAATGGCATGAATAAAAACCTTGGCAGAATTGCGTGGGATACTCAAGACCGCCCAGGAAAGCTTTAAGAAAAAACCTAGTCATGTGATGATGGTTCAAAAGGAAAGTAAAAAAGAAAAAGTGTAAGAAAAAGGCTAAAGCTCCAGATGTGATCTCGAGCTCTAAGTCTAATTCGGCTGGAAAGTCCAAGTCGGGTCCTGCTAGCTCTGATACTTACCATCACTGCCATAAGCCTGGCCATTGGCGGAGGAATTGTAAATTATACTTGGAAGAACAAAAGAAAAAAAGGGAAGTGTGACTTCCGCTTCAGATATAAATGTTATTGAAATTTATCTTGCTACTCGTCCAAGTGATTCATGGGTATTTGATATCGGATCAATGATTCACACTTGCAAATCGTTGTAGAGGCTGAAAAGGACTAGAAAGCGCGCAAGAGGCAAATTGGATGTTCACGTCGACAATGGTGCAAAAGTTGCTGTGTTGACTGTCTGCGTTTATTCCTTGTCGCTACTCTCAGGATTAGTTTTGGAGTTAAATAATTATTATTTTATTTCTGCCTTGGGCAGAAACATTATCTCTTCGTTATGTTTAGAGGAAGACGGTTTTGAATTCGTAATAAAAAACAAGTGTTGTTTGATATTTTTGAATGGTATGCTCTATGGTGTTTGTACATTGTTGAATATCTTATATGTTCTAAATCTTGAGGATACACATGTCTATAACATTAATATGAAGAAACCTTGACTCAATGATTTGAATTCAACCTATGTCTGGCATTGTCGTTTGGGTAATATAAATGAGAAGCACATGCAGAAGCTCCATAGAGATGGACTTTTGGAGCCATTTGATTTTGAATCATTTGACACATGTGAGGCTTGTTTACTTGGCAAGATGACAAAGTCGCCTTTCACTGGTCAAAGTGAGAGGGCAAACGAGCTATTGGCCATTGTGCATACTGATGTATGTGGACCAATGAGTTCTACAGAAAGAGGTGGTTTTCAGTACTTCATAACTTTTACCGACGACTTTAGTAGATATGGTTACATCTACTTAATGAGGCAGAAGTTGGAATCCTTTGAAAAGTTTAAGGAGTTCCAGAATGAGGTACAAAATCATACAGGCAAGACAATCAAATTTCTACTATCAGATCGTGGAGGTGAATATTTGAGCCATGAGTTTAATGATCTTCTGATGCAGTGTGGAATTGTTCCACAGCTGACTCCACCTGGTACACCTCAGTGGAATGGGGTGTCCGAGCGGAGGAATCGAACTTTGTTAGACATGGTCCGGTCGATGATGAGTCAAACTGATCTTCCATTGTCTTCCTGGAATTCGCTTTAGAAACTGCTACTTTCATGCTAAACAGAGTTCTATCTAAATCTGTAGAGAGGACACCGTATGAGATATGGACTGGGAAGCGTCCCGGATTATCTTTTCTAAAAATATGGGATTGTGAGGCCTATGTAAAGCATTTGACGTCTGATAAGCTAGATCCTAAATATGATAAATGCTTCTTTGTGGGGGTATCCTAGGGAAACCAAAGGATATTACTTTTATAACCAGGAAGATGGCAAAGTGTTTGTCGCCCGGAATGGTATTTTTCTGGAGAAAGAGTTTCTCTCGAAAAGGGTTAGTGGGAGCACGGTGCGACTCGAAAAGGTTCGAGAACCACTGAAAAGTGTTTTAGCTCCTACTGAACCGGACCTCGACATGCAAGATGTTGCAGAGCCTGTTGTCGAGACACCAGCCCCACGTCGGTCGGAGAGGTTGAGTCGTGCGCCCGAGCGGTTTGCGTTTTTAACCACTGGGCAGCGCGACATATTATTGTTGGACAGTGATGAACCTAAGACCTATTCAGAAGCAGTGATGGGACTAGACTCTAAGAAATGACTTGGAGCCATAAGATCCGAGTTAGAATCCATACGAGAGAATCAAGCTTGGAACTTGGTCGATCCACCTGATGGTGTAAAAACTATCGAGTGTAAATGGATTTTTAAGAAATAGATAGACGTTGATGGAAATATTCATATCTATAAAGCACGATTGGTGACAAAAGTTTTCATGCAGATTTAAGGTGTTGATTATGATGAAACGTTTTCGCCTGTCGCTATGCTAAAGTCTATTTGGATCATCCTAGCAATTACCATATTTTGTGACTATGAGATATGGCAAATGGATGTCAAGACGACTTTCCTTAATAGAAACCTAAGTGGGGATGTGTACATGCCACAGCCTGAACATCTTGATGATCTAGAGAATGCTGGAAAAGTTTACAAGCTGCAGAGATCCATTTATGGGCTGAAGCAGGCTTCTCGGAGTTTGAACCTTCGCTTTTATGAGGTAGTCAAAGGATTTGGCTTTATCAAGAACGAAGAAGAGCCTTGTGTTTACAAGAAGGCTAGTGGGAGCTCTCTTGTGTTTCTGGTCTTATATGTAGATGACATATTGTTGATCGGAAATGATATTCCTATGCTAGATGCTGTCAAGTCTTCGTTGAGAAAAAGGGTCTCAATGAAAGATCTTGGAGATGCAGCATACATTTTAGACATAAAGATCTATAGAGATAGATCGAGAAGGCTAATTGAATTAAGCCAAAGCATGTACATTGACAAGGTATTGAAACGGTTCAATATGTAGAATTCTAAGAAAGGTTTTCTGCCAATGTCACATGGTATTTCTCTCAGCAAGAGTCAGTGTCCTTCGACACCTGATGAGCTAGAGAAGATGAGTGCGATCCCGTATGTCTCCGCAATCGGATCCATTATATATGTCATGCTTTGTACATGTCCAGATGTGTCTTATGCTCTAAGTGTTACGAGCAGATATCAGTCAAACCCGGGTGAAAGTCACTAGGCGGTAGTAAAGAGTATCCTTAAGTACTTGAGAAGAACTGAGGATATGTTCCTGGTCTATGGAGGTGAGGAGGAGTTCGTTGTAAGTGGTTACACCGACGCTAGCTTCTAAACTGATAAGGACGATTCGCGATCGCAGTCTGGATTTGTGTTCTGCCTCAATGGAGGCACAGTGAGTTGGAAGAGTTCCAAGCAAGAAATAGTTACAGATTCAACAACAGATGTAGAGTATATTGCAGCTTTGAAAGCTACGAAGGAGGCAGTTTGGATCAGAAAGTTTGTTTCTGAGCTGGGTGTTGTCCCTAGTGTGTCTAGTCCAATGGACCTCTATTGTGATAATAGTGGTGCCATTACGCAAGCCAAGGAGCCTAAGTCGCACCAGAAGTTTAAGCACATACCGCGGCGCTATCACCTGATCCGTAAGATTATAGATAGAGGTGATGTGAAGATATGTAAGGTGCACACGGATTTGAACATAGCCGATCCATTGACGAAGCCTCTCTTATACCCCAAGTATGAGGCGCACTTGAGCTCTATGGGTATTAGATACTTACGTGAGTGAGTCGAGTGTATGTGAGAAGAAGTTATTTTTGTCTATGCTGATGTACATTTGGATAATTGATTATCTTGTTCCTCGAATAAATATTTTTTACATTGATCAACAAGTGCGTTACTTTGTTTGTGAAACTCTCTGTGTTACGATGTTATTCTAAATGATCCCTAATCTGAGATTGTCATGTAGGACAGTGATGATTCATAGATTAGTACATCTGTCTGATTGATGATCAAGTTTCATAGATCATAGACATAGAGATGTCAAATTAGTGATGTGGACTCATGTTGGTGAACATGGAGTTGGATAGACCCACTTTGAGATACTGCTGAGATTATTATTTTAAAAGTGCCATCAGTTGTCATCTCAAATGGTGTACCTGTAAAATCCTTTGACCTAAGATCGTCATTGATTCTAGAATGTGTAGTAGCACACTTAGGGGCTTCCAAACGCTATTCCGTAACAGGGTAGTTATAAAGGTTGCTTTCGGGTGTGTCACGAAATATGTCGTGGGATGTGAGCGGTCAAGATAGAATTTACCCCTCCTAAATAACGAGAGAGATGTCTCTCCGCCCCTCGAGGTAGTCGGATTGGAAAGTGCATGGCCATGCCACTATGATCAAAGAGTTGATCATGATTGAATATACTACTTGATTGAGTGAAGTGTCGGGCTATCAACAAGGGTGACATGAATCTCGCCTTGAGCTTGACTGATGTCGTGTGGTAAAGGGATTGGTGCGTGAGTATATCAAGATTCAGAAAGTATGATTTTGACTTTGTATGCTTTCGGGAGTCAATATGTGCTGCTAGGTACCGCTATTGATCGGCGATTCAGAGAGGGTTTCCGGGTAGCGGCCGTTTGCATATGAACATATCGGGTCGCACGCTTAAGGGGATTGGATTTTAAAGCTTGCAAGAATTGGCTCTTGTGCAAGTGGGAGATTGATGGAATTGTGCCCAAGAGAATTCTAGGGGAACCAGAAGTTCTGGCTGAGGGCTGGAAGTTCTGGGTTCTGGAGCATCCGGAAGTTTCAGTTAGACCGAAAGTTCTGGGCCAGCCACAGTTTCGGTTTCTAGAGGAGCCAGAAGTTTTGGTTGGACCGAAAGTTCTGGGCTTGCCTAGACGAACCGGAAGTTCTGGGTGGAAATAAATTCGATACAGAAGGTTATTTTTAGAAGTTTCGATCAGAATTGGAAGTTTCGGTCCAGGTGAACAGATTAGATCTGTTGGCTTTAATACAGATTAAAGGCCCGTGACAGGGCACTATATAAAGAGAGGAGGGGCTAGCACGAAAAGGCTGCTGCATGATATTGGTTTGATCAAACCCTAACCGCCACCTCTCTTCTAGCTACAGTGGTTGTAGCAATCTCTCCCTGGATCTCGTAAGTGGTGCTAGCATGCCGACTCGAGGTGATCTTGTCTTCGGACGTGTGGATACCGTGAGAGCACTACTCCTATAGTGGTGCTCATCTTCTTCCCGTGGAGATCGCTGGATCATAGGATCGCGTCATCTTCATCGCCGGATCGTCGACGGACGAACGGAGCTGGGAGGAGCAGATCGAGGATGCGCTTCATCGACTCTACTTCCGCTGCCCGAGCATGTCTTGTGGCCTAAGGTAACGATCCATGATCCCATGACACGTATGGTTCCTGGGCTAACGGGGTAAATTTTTGAAATTAAGCGCTAGCGTTGCCTCCCCATTCCCAACAGGCGTCCCCTCCGATGCAGCCACCACAGGTTTGGTATCCGCCACACCAATACATCTACGGTCCAGGCCCATCATCGACGGCGGGCCCATCGGGACATGCCGCACCGCCGTCGTTGGGATATGGAGCACATGCGACACCTGGCGAGTATTGTATAATCTTACACCAATCTTCATCATAATCTACCATATGTCACTAATAACTTATTGTTTGTACAGTGCTGTATCCGTATCACTACTAGCGAGCTAGCGTGGACCCAGCGTATCACAGTCTATCTGGATCGGTAGACTCCGGTACCGGTGGCTAGCACGACTCAACAGGTTACGACGCCTGGGAGCGTGGCACCGCTGAGGTGTTCGAGCCTTTGCAGCTTCAGGGAGCCCCACCACCGACGCAGTCGGAGGACCAGCCCGCCAGGCCGCCTAGGATGCACCGTTCACTGGATAGGTTTATCTTCTCAGACCAACGACCGAGATGCCCTCGGGGTAGGCGTGGTGCTTAGTACGGTATGCGGTTGTTATCATGGGGATGAACAATCTGTACTAAACCGTTTATTACTGTATATCGTACTATGTCATTATGCACTTGCTATTGTGATTATGCACTTGGTAGTATTCCTGCTTCTACGTATTATTTCTTCTTCTGCTTCTACATTATGATGCGATGTATTTTACTAAAATATTCTGACTATGTCTTATTCTGTGTAGCTAGATGGCTTTCTCCTCTACTAATATTAGAGGGACCAAACATTCAGACTAGAGGAGAAATCCTTTCGCTTGTCTCATCCCTCCGCAGACTGATCAGCCTTTGTGCCATTGTGGGGATCGGTGCCAACTAGAGACAGTAAAATGACATGACATTCGTGGAAGGAGGTACTTTCTTTGTCCCAACGTTGAGGAGGAGTTGTGGTACCCGAACATCCAGATGAAATCGGATAGAAAGAGGTGCGGCTTCGTTGAGTGGGTGGATACTGAGAATCCGGTCTTTGATGGACATTGGTTCTCTCCTAGCGAAACAAACGCACAGTACGCTACAAGAAAGGAGTACGAGCGTCGTTCCTAGTCCGAGCAAGGTGATTGGAGAATAAATCCGATCGGAGTGCCGTTGTGGCTTCAACGCTCCAAATATCACTACAGAGACCGCTGCTAAGTAATGACCGCAACATCAGAACAAGCTACTGGCAGAAGATACTTCATATGTCCTACCATCGAGGATGACTTCACGGTGAGAATAAGAACATTAAATTAGATCATCTGTCCATTGATTACTAACTTTGGTGTAAGTAACTATAGCTAATTAGTCTTACAGGATAATCCAAGGAAGTGTGATTTCACCCAATAGATCGACGATTCAAGGCAATAATCCGTTAGAGAGCCTATACGACAAGCCAAGAGTACGGAGGAGTACACGCGGTGGAAGGAAGAGCATCGGCTAAAGGTGGAGCATGCTAGTTCAAGTTGGATGATAAATCCTCTAGGAATCCCCGAGTGAGAGCAACGATCTACGTGCGTCTATGGTAGTCGTTACATGCTAAGGACCTCGCTCGAAGGGGAATGAGAGAATTTGTGTGCTCCAACCTACATGACCACTTCGTGGTAAGGGATCACGACTAAATCACGGCTTATTTTCGAATAATTTTCTACTGTAACACTTACCTTTCTGTCCATTACGACAGTAAAATATAAGGAGATGTGCATTCCATCGGTGGGTAGATATAGCATCACCTACGAACGAGGATGGTTGGATCACAGAGACGAAAAGTCACTCGGAGTATGAAACAAGGAGGAGGGAAGTTGATGAGCGAGCAAGGAGTACAAGATTTGATGAAGAGGAAAGGCAACAGAGGGCATACAATAGGCTGTGAGAGCTAAGGTACAGAGAGAAAAGAAAACAGGTCAGACACGCTAGAGAAGAGAGACAACGGAGAAATCAGTAGGACCTGACGTCCGTACTATGAGTATGCTATTTGTAATCTGTTGAACTAGTTATTGCGCCTAGTTTCTATTGAATTACTTTCGAACAGCTTCGGATATTGTGTTATATGCATTAGAACCTCTTTATCTGCCTGCTCTTCACTACCTGCTCACCATTTGAATATCCTGCACTTACACTCTAGTAGGTACATTTTACGAGCTTGTTTTTAGATGAGTGATTTCCTGCGAAATAGATATTAGAATCTCATTACAACTAAATTTCAAAATAGAGAATGAAAAAGTCGGCAGACCATCTGCAGACGTTTGGCCTCCTTATCTAGTCTTCTGTCGGTGGATGATATGCTGATTTAGGCCGATCGGCTTAGATCAGCACATCAAGCACCGACAGAAGCCTGGCACCAGCCGATCTAGGGCTGATCGGCCTAGATCGACACACCAATTACCGATAAAAGGCTATTTTTGCAAATTCTGAAATCCGCGTACCAGATTTAAAATTTTGAATAAAAAATATATTATTTAATAAATCGTGAAGCGAAATCCTTCATGTGGGCCGGCCCATGGTGGGGTAGCTTGCAAGCTACCGAACCTTTAGCCTTTAGGCCAGATTTTATGGAAAGGATGGGCCAGGCCCATCGGCTGCAATTAGGAGATGATTTATGGGCTATTTTCCTTGGGTTGACACTAAGGACATATTTGGTTCACTCCCACAAATTGTCACACTTCCTTACTAAACTTCATCAAAGATGTGACTAAAATTTGTTCACCACAGCTTAGACCGGGTTTAGCAAAGAAATGAGACAATGACATGTAGGACAAAAATACAGTTGTCTCGGTTGCAATGGTGATCCAAACGCTGCTCTAACTTTACTCGCCACACCTTGGACCTGATGTGGCAAAATTTAGCAACCAATCAAACATGTCCTAAGATTTCAACGGGGAATTTTCCATCGAGATACCTCCACATCTGGTCTCCGTGAGTATAATTTTTTTCGTCCCCATCCATTTCAACAATGATAAGGATATGTTTTTGTTTTTCTCTCTTCTCCGCCTTTGTGTGGAGATTTTTTTCCCCGAATAGCCCTCGTTCCCGCTTTAGTCCAATCATCCAAAGCACAATGTATCAACTGATGATTTGAGCAAACAAAAAAAAGCTTGGACGAAAGTTCTTATACAATTTATTTAACTGTAGATGACTCTAAATTTTATTGAAAATTGTAAAACTAGCAAACCAATCACTCACTCTTTTCTAACAAAAAATATTAATCCGGTTGTTGCGTGAAAATTCTTGACTGGTCCTCGCGAAGATCACAGCCACGCTAGCTAGTATAGATGGTCATATTAACCACCTAGCCCGGCCCAGCCCTAACACGAGGTTAGCACAACCCAATAGGGTTGAGCATAGTATGGCATGGCCATGCCTTTGGGTCATGTCATGCCAGCCCACAGATCTAGGTATCGGTCTAGGCACGGCTGAGGCTAATATCGTGCCGTCGTCCTCAGGCATCGCTTCTCTTCACTGTTACTATCCGTAAAGTTATTCTCATTTATCGTCATATGGATACAGCTACTTCAACTAAATAAATTCACAACTTTTCTATAGTTTTTAACTCACATCAATTTTTTAAAGCTCAGAGCTCATAGCTGTTGTTTAATAATCTACAGTCCGTTCAAAACTACCTCCTCCCGCTGAGTTGAAATACATACTATCACAGCATGCTTTCAAACTTGATTTTTATAAAAACTTTATATATTAAAATCTTGAGAACTTTTGTTTTTAACTTTTTTATTGCTAATACTTTATTAACACGCCCTATTTTCTTGGCCCTATTTCAGCCTCACCCAACAGTGCATAACTGCACAGAAGAACATCGGATCAGCTGATCTCTGGTTTACAACTTGTCTGGCAAGGCTCACGGGTCACGGCCTCGCGCTGTCATATTCTTAGTTTTTCAAGAACGGAGTAGACGGATTCACTCAAAAAATACATAAAAAAATAAAGCTAACTTTTCCGCATCATTTCAGCATTGTAACTCCACCAAACAGGCCTCTAATCATAGGTCACTAGAGTTGAGCCGAGGGCACTTGTATCGGTTCTTCAGCTTGTGACATGTAGGGAGGAGATGACAGGATGCATGTGAGTGTGACACCCCAACACCGTAGGATTTTCTTAGAAATCGCACAAATCAGCGAGTCCCAAGTCTGGTTAAGAATTAAGCAGAGAACAGTATAAATTTCATACAATGGAGAAGCCACGCATCTTTTTACAATCACATCACAAGCTTCGACTGAGAAGGGAGAAAAAGGACCAAACAAAGCAAAGTAGTTACAAACAAAGCTGTAAAGTCGTCGACAAGCTTCCTGAACTCCTGAAGCAAGGGCCTATTTTAAGGACATTATTGCTATAAACATAAGACCAAAGTTAGCTTTCTTCGTCGTCAATGGTTCAATGACAGTAGCATGGCCGAGAACGACGGGTTTTCAGGACTGAGCAGACCGGCCAAAACCAGCGACAAGAAATAAATAGGTCATCAAACCTCGGATTAAGAAGTAAGAACTCGCTTTATAATTCTATCAGCACCCATGATGATGTAGGTATGCCACTATAAACTCCATTGCTCGCTTGATTTTGATGAGTTTTTCACCTCTTGGGAAAGCCTCCCCGCCACTCCTTCAACCTCTCAACTCTTCAACAGGATATGAAATTATTTCACGGTAATTTACCCTGGATTTGTCCATTTCCTATGAAGCCATCCAAGCTTGGAACTAGGGCACCACCTTGGGCATGTCTTTGCTGGATCTGTTGTATTTAATGTGGCTCTTGACAAGCTGGCCTGCTGCGAGTGCAGATAGGAGGGATAGCTCTCCTGCAAGAACCCCACCTGCCACCACGGTGGCCAGGAGCCTCGCATTTGATCCCGGGGATTCCCTGTTTGCGCCTTTCACACCGAGCAGGTCCAAGCAGGCAGCCTGTGACGCCAACTGAGTCCCTCCCCCGACTGTGCCCACCTGCATTTCAAAACCATCACAGCATGTTGATCATTTTAATGTTTTATAATCGATGGGCATGTTTCTTAAGTAACATTATCTTAGGCAGCTCACTGTTGGGTATATGCTCTCGGAAACAACAAACATGGAAATAGATAGAATAAAGGACCGCAGCTCATCCTCACAAGTCTGAACATCACGATAAGCAACTAAATTACACATTCAAAACCTGCTTAAGCCAGCAAACTGCTGAATAGAAACATCAAGCACAGGAGAAAGATTTCTCCCTTTAAAAGACAAAAAAAAAATTCCAATACAAAACAGCTGATTGAGGTGACAGTGTACTTCGAGCCAGACCGTGTAGAGCGAATGTAGAGCCAGACTGCCAGACCGTGTAGAGCTAGGACGGCCTGAAGTCATGTAAGGACATTTGAACCTCTAATTTGGTTTTTGGCACATTTCATCAGAGTCAAGCAGTAACAGGGGGGCAGTACTATGGAACATGGGCAAAGCAGACTAGGAAGCAAAATACTTTTCATATTATAGGTCATTCGATCTTTTTAAGTCAATCTTTTGTAACATTGACCAATTTTATAGTTAACAAGTACTCCTTTGTTCATATTATAAGTCGTTTGATTTTTTTAAGTTAATTTTTTTTTAACTTTGACTAATTTTATAGTAAAATATATCAACAACTACATCACATTAATTTCATTAAATCCGCCATAAAATATGTTTAAAATAGTATTTATTAAATGTTGTAGATGTTAATATACTTTTCTTTAAACTTAGTTAAAGTTAGAAAAGTTTGACTTAAAAAAAGGCAAACGACTTATAATATGAAACGGAAAAAATAACGACTGCTTTCATCCTAGTACAATAATCAATACATAAGGATTCAATTTTGCAGGATACCAAATTTTGATTATAATGGGATTTTTGCTTCATAAGAACGGTCAATAATTCATGGAAAAGGATGTGCAAGTTAAGCATTAGTACATAGGGGACCATAAGATAATGCAGATCATTTCTTGTAAAAAAAACCCAAAGTGGGACCCAACAGATTTTAGGTAAAGTGTGCTATCAGCACAAATCCTGGATATGCAACACTTCAATATAAAAAGGGTATTGTCTGCGTACCTCAATAGATGGCATAGTAACGGAGATGTGAAGGTCTTTGCCATCATTTACAGCTTCCAAGATTGTGATGCAGTGAGAGCTTTCAACATTCTGTGCAGGATCCTGCCCAGTAGCTATGAAGATGGCTGTTACAATGTTGCTAGCATGGGCGTTGAAACCCCCAAGTGCCCCAGCAACAACTGAGCCAGCAAGATTCTTGATCACATTAAGTTCTACCAACAAGCCCACGTTAGTCTTCAGAACCTTTTTCACTACTTCCTCCTTGATTACTGCCTCACAAACCACAGACTTTCCACGTCCTTCGATCCAATTCACAGCAGCTGGTTTCTTGTCAGAGCAAAAGTTACCTGGTTTCATAAGCTTAAGATTAATTAGTTTGGAAAAAACATGAATCATGGAAAAATGTGTAAGGTCTTGGTTGGGTTCTGTTGGGCTATCTGTCAGAGATATTTTGTTTTATAAGTCAGGTGCATATTATTGAACTATATTATGATCTCCATTAAGTTAATAAAGTCGGTTATATATTAGTATAGCCAAATAGGATATGCATGACGCACTAGGGAGCAGGGAGCTTTTTAAAAACAGAAAGTGCAATGACCTGTCTGGATCATGTTTTTTCTTTTGTGATAGACTTAGCGAGACAATAGAAAATCTAGACCTTGTACGAAAGGGGACACAGGAGCAAAGCAGCAAACTTGATATGCTAATGACATCCAGGTCAGGGAAGTCTTCCTGGAGGTAATCCAGCACATTCTGCACGCCCTTGGAGACCATGTTCATCCCCATGGCATCCCCCGTGCAGCAGCGGAATCTCATGTACAGGTTCCTCCCAGCCATGGCACACTGCACCCCAAGCAGCCTCGCGAATCTACTGGACCTGCTCACATTTGATATTTTGCAAACAATTCATTCTCAACGCCATACCTGTATCATACTTGATTTATCGAGTTATACTTGTGCAGAACTTCATAGAATCTTTTTAATACGCAACAACTCAAGAGTAAATATGAGTTGGAAAAATTAGTATTGCTTTCACTAGGACTAGTGCTAGCTAGTGGCCACAGTGACGTATGGTCGAGCACAAGCGACATGTTAAACCCATGCCATTAGTTGAGTAGGACGCAGAGGATATGAGGCATGCAGCTATCAATCACTAACTAGTTGCTGTCTACAGTTGCTGTCTGGATGATCTCTACCTGTTGAAGACCATGGAGAGGGTGTCGAAGTTGGCGGGGTCCTCTAAGAAGGCCTTGAGCTCGGCGGCGCGGCGCGCGGTGGGGAGGCGAGCGACGGGGGCACGCGTCATCCCGTCTCGTAGCACGACGCTGGTGGCGCCGCCGGACTCGGCGATGGCCTTGCAGCCGCGGTTGGTGCTGGCGACGAGGCAACCCTCTGTTGTCGCCATGGGCACGTAGAACCGCTGGCCGTCGAGCAGGAGCGGCCCGGCGATGCCCACGGGGAGCTGCACGTACCCCACCGGCAGTTCGCAGCACTGCCCGAGAATCGAGGCATAGTCGAACCCATCCAACGGGAGGCCCTCGATCTGCCTACCCGTAATCCGCCGCAGGGCCTCGCGCCGGATACCGGCGGCGCGGCGACAATCCCCCAGCTTGGTCTCCAGAACGTAGGAGGGGACCTTTCCGGCCACGACCGAGGACACAATCTCCTCGTCCTCCTCCGGCATTTTCTCCGGCGCGGCCTCCGGGCTCCCCAAAAGCGCGCACGGCGCCGGCGGCGGTGGGACGGCGGCCGCGGAGCTGGGCGCCGGGCCGGACCCTACCAGGAAATCCTCGTCCTCGTCGCTGGACGAGACGATAGACTGCACGAAGGCGATGCCGAAGAAGCTGAGCAGGTAGATGAGCGAGGCGACGAGGCCGAATATGGCCAGCATCTGGGCGAGCCCCACCACGTGGAGCGGCGTGGGCGAGCGGATCTTCTCCCGCCACCGCCGCATCAGGTACACCAGCGACGCCGCGAACAGCGCCGAGAATATGAGGTTCGTGTGCCGGATCGGAAGCGGCAGCGCGTCCCCCGCCTGCACCCTAGCCCCCGCCCCCTCCCCCTCGGGACGACGGGGCACGGCGCTGGCGCTAGACGGCAGTTGCACTCTGCGGCGCACCTCCATGTCAACCAAAAGCCGGAACAGGGAGTGGGACGAGTGAGGCGGGCGGGATGGATGGCCGCCGCGCCGGCGCCGCGAGTGAGGCGAGCGATGGAGCTGGTGGCGGTGATTGGAGAATTTTTTTTAAAATAATATATTTTTTTAAATAAATTTTAATTTTGGTGTACGAATTTGAAAAATTATAAATTTGGCTTTCCGTCGGCACTTCAAGTGTCTATCTAGGCTGATTGGCCCTAGATCGACACTTCATCGCCCGATCTAGTCCAATCGGCCTAGATTGGGATCCTGTCGGAGGTTCATCTGTCGATCTAGGCTGGTTCGGCCTAAATCGACACTTGAAGTGCCGATAGAAAGCCAAATTTGCAATTTTTCAAATTCGTGCACCAAAATTAAAATTTATTTAAAAAATGTATTATTTCAAAAAAAAATTCTTCGATCACCGCCACCAGCTCCATCGCTCGCCTCACCTCGCAGCGCCGGCGCGGCGGCCATCCATCCCGCCTGCCTCTCACTCGTCCCACTCCCAGTTCCGGCTTTTGGTTGACATGGAGGTGCGCCGCAGAGGTCGGTTCGGCCTAGATCGATAGACCATGTGTCAATCTAGGCTAGATCGGTACATGCTCTGCCGATCTAGAAAACCGGTCTAAATCGCCGGATGAACCAATTATAATGTCCTGCAACATATTGTAATTAACCCATCTAGCTCAGTTGGTAGAGCGCAATGTTTTAAACCTTCTGGTCGTGGGTTCGAGCCTCACGTGTGAGGTCGAACCCACGACCTTAGGGGTAAGAACCTTACACTCTGCCAAATAAACTAGACAGGTTGATTGAAAAAATATTACATGACATTATAATTGGTTCATCTGTCGATCTAGGCCGAACCAGCCTACATCGGCAGATAAACCACCGATAGGACCCCGCCTAGATCGGTCGATAAAGTGCCGATCTAGGGTCAATCGGTCTAGATCGGCACTTGAAGTGCCGACGAAGGACAAATTTGCAATTTTTTAAATTCGTGTACCAAAATTGAAATTTGTTTTAAAAAATATATTATTTTAAAAAAAAAACTCCGGTGATCGAAGCGGGTGTCTCGGGCATCGAGGTGCGGGCGTCCACGGAGAGTTTGGGCCAGTCGTCTGGGCCTTTTAATAGCTGACGAGGCGGCAGCGGCCCACTCCTGGTGCGCTTAACGCTGCCTGCTAAGCCTACTTGGGCCTATTGCCCATTCTCTCGTGCGACAGGGGATGGGTGAGCTGGCGCAACACGTGCAGCCCCTTGTACACCTGTCTTCGTCTCTGGTTCACTGGGCCGTGGGCCCATGGAAGCGTGACATTTTTAAAGGATTATTATTATTATTATAAGCAATGGCATAGCTCGTGTGTAGAGATGAAAATGGACCGGATAATTTCCATCCAGAACACTCAAAAACATATTTAGATCTGAATTTTTATTTTTGGATCCAGATTTTTATTTTTAGATACGAATATTTTTTAGATACATATACAGATCTTCACGATACAGAAACCGATATGATATCAATTGGTATCCGAAAAATATGGATTTGGATTTGGACACCGACCCCACCACACCCCATCCCGGGCGTGCGCCGTGCTAAGCCACCGGAGCGCTGGAGAGTGGAGATGCGGGAAGAAGAAGGATGAAAGAGAAAGAAGAGAGAGATAAAGGTGAGAATAAAGAAAAATGAGATGAAAATAAAAGAAAACATATTTTCTGTTAACTTTTTTATCTTGAAATTTTCAGTAATTTGGAAGATTTTTAAGGTATTTTTGAGATAAAAAATTATTTAGATTAATTAGAGGATATTGACTTATTCAGTAAATTTTGGAATTTCACGACAAAAATTTGATATTATCTTTATGTATATCTGCAAACTATAAATAATAATAAAACATTTACATTTTCAACATTTATGTCATAGTTGTAAGGTGGAGAAAAGAGAATTTGCCACATTTATAGATTTGCTACTTGCACAATCCATTTTCTTTTCTTGTTCCGATAAATATCTGTAACTGTATTCACTCTTATTCATATTTGATATGTATTCGTATCCAATAGTATCTATTTTCGTATCCGTGTTTAAATCCAAATCCGAAAAAAATGAAAACAAATATAATATCACTAATATCCATTCGTATCCGATCTATTTTCATCCCTACACACGAGCACGCTAATTTTATTTCAGAGTCTATTTCAGTTTTTCTTTTCGAATAAAATATTCTGGTACTGATTGATTGATAGCGATATATTGTTTTGGGTTTAACAAAATAATATAAATTTATTTTATATAATAATATCATTCAAAACATATATATATGATTAAATATGACATATATAAATAAGTTCATATCTCAATTATAGTTTTTGCCTTGAATATAATATAATATATAGCTTAGTTTAAATAGCATACAACATATATCTTAAATAAATTTCAACATTTAATTTTGATCAAAAAAGATAGAATTGACCGATATATCAGTGGAATTGACCAGAATGGCCGGTATTGATCGATATTACAACCAAAACAGTATGATGTTTAATATATAGTATTTTAAGTGTTAAAATGATACATACCGATCATTCCGACCAGCACCATAATAGAATTGATAACTAGGTCGGCATAAGTTAAGTTAGCTAATTTTCTAGCGCTGAAACACTGACTATACACGACTGTGTGTGTATGTATATGCATTTGTATATATATATGTATGTATGTGTATATATCGTACATATACGCATGCACGGTAGCTGCAAACCTTCAAGTTCAGATCGAGCACATATCGTCCAACTGCGCATCCAAACGACGCACCGGTAGCAGTGTACTGTTGGGCGGTGAGATGTAATCGTGTATTGTTGGAGCTGATATTTACGAAAACTACGATAATCGGGTTACCGCGGTTTAATGAACTGAGCCTCGATTTCCTTAGCGGATAAGATTATCTGAATCTCATTGGAAGAAACATGCATGTGTACTACTGCGAGGACATTGCCTAGCTTGCAGGCGATGGGGGTAGGTAATACTTTACTGTAGCAACTATTGTATCGATTAATCTTGAACGTCCGTATTCGATAGGATGATCAAAAATAGGCCCTAATGCAAAGTATAGTTTAGGCCTAAGAAAACAACATCCATATGTTCTGATATGCTGGTTAAGCATAAGCAACTAGACTAGAGGCAAATGGTTTGTTGCTATGGCTGAATTTGGGGCAAAATGGTTTGTTGCTATGGTTGAATTTGGCCCAAAATTTGTACAACTAAGGGTAACCACAATGTGGTATTAAAGTAGTTTATAGAAAATAAAGAAATAGATTTAGTTATCTATAAGCATTGTAAAACTAGTCTATAGTAAAGAAATAAGTTCAGCTACCTATAGTACCATGGACTACCTCTATGACTTATTTAGACCATCTAAATATTACCATTATGTATATTTTAATAATTAAAGTCTAGTTATTTTTAATTTATCTATGTAGATCAACTAGTCTAAATATATTATAATTGCTCTAATATGGGAGAGAATCTAAATATATTGCGGTTACTCTAATGCGTGAGAGGGAGAAGAGAATGGAAGGGTGGACCATTTCAGATCGTTTTCAGGCTGATTCAGGGTTAGAAAATGGGCTTCGATGGGTTGTAAGAAATGGCCTGCTGTTTTCAGTGAGGCCTCCTTGCTCAATAAGCCTTATAAACCCTTCGGGACATTCACTTCTTGTCTAGATTACTTGACAATAAGAAACAAGACCAAAATTTCACTCACTCATCAATTTCTGACAAACAAACGCAGAGATAAATACTCATCCGAAGAGTTTAATTATGTCGAATTCTTAAGTCATTACCCATCACAAACATGAGTGAATGGTGCACACTAAACAGCAGCTAGGAAACACACAGAGATACTCCTCCCTAGAAGCAAAAGCAATGCTTTTCAGGGCTGGCAAGTAACAATTTAGCCTTCGTGTTAGTCACAAAGACACACAATGGTTTCTCGGTGAGTTAACATCAATCGATTCAGTAGAGCTCCTTGTTCACATCCCCGAAGTACGGGTGCTCCATGGCCTTCTTTGCAGAGATCCGTTTTGCTGGCTCGTACTGTAGCATTTTCTGTTGGAAAAATTGATAATTAGTCACTCCAAATTATGAGCTTCGATCATTTATAACTAAAAAAATTTAGTTTCGATTAAATGCCACCAAAGACTTTGACATTCTTCAATATTTGTCACTTTACCAATCTAATTCATTTTATTTTCATTCTTTCATTGAAAAAACATGTACATCCTTCCTATCATTTCTGCCCTCCTTTCGCAGTCGTCCCGTGTCGCCACTTCACCCTGGCTTCTTATTGTGCTCTAGCACACAGGGCAGCGGAGGGAGGGAGGCTGCGGCGGTGCCAGGCAGCAGCAGCAACGTCGGGTGACGATGGCAGATACGAAGGGTATAGATGTTTTTTAATAGAGGAAAAAAATTAAAATAAAAAAGCAAAACACCATCCGATTTTTTTTTTTTAAAAAAAGGAGGTCCGAACCCTAATTTACTAGTTTGTTCCAAGAAAGTAACATCAAGTAAAACTAAGATATTACTAACCTCAAGCAGATCAAGACCATCGGTGTCAAGACCGGTGACAATAGTGGACACTTTCGAGGGATTCCATTGGGGGTACTCGTGCCAGTTGGGCAGCTTGCTCACTCCTGGCCAGATTTGCTCATTTGGCGTACCCAGCAACCTAGAACCCAAGAAACAAGATAAAACAATACTTAGATATACTATGCATTCATACCCCTAAATTTTTAAGCGAGCGCAATGAACAATTGCTGAGGGGAACGAGAC
>KE370886.1:174594-193046 GCA_000418225.1 Zizania latifolia
TGGCGGTGGCCGCGGATGAACTTCTTGAGATCGGTGTCCATGTACTCGAAGACGAGGTAGAGGATAGTCTGGCCCTCCTTGTTCTGCCCCTGCTTCAAGTCAAGCAGGCGCACGACGTGCGGGTCCTGCGACAGCATCCGCAGCAGCGACACCTCCCTCAGCGCCGTCGGCGGCACGCCCTCGTCGTCCTCGGGGAGCCGCGTCTTCTTCAGCGCCACGATCCTCCCCGTCGCCTTCTCCCTCGCCTTGTACACCTTCCCGTACGTCCCCTCCCCGACCTTCTCCAGCTTCTCGTACAGGTCCATCGCCCGCAGCCCTCCCCCCGTCGTCGACATTGGCGCTGCCCCCGCCGCCGCCTGGTGCTGGTGCTGTAGCGCCGCCATCGCCCAGATCGTCTTCTCCCTCTCTTTGGTTGGTGTGAATCGGGGATCAATGGAGGCCACGAGTTAGGGTTTGGTCGATTTTGGGGATCTGATTGATCTTTTGTAATGGGGGGAACCCCGAACCGTTGTAGGAGTAGGAGACGCGCTCTAACGGCCACTTTTTTGATATTTCAAATTTCGAATTCGGTACGCTTTTCGGTGCGTGCGGGTGGGGCATGTCCGCATGTGCGCGCTAATGGGCTGATCCTTTCACACGGAAATGGGCCCATTGAAATATCGGCCAGAATTGTTTGTACGATGGGCCTCGAGAGAGAAGGGGTGGGCCACATAATGGACTCGTTTTACGCTTGACTGTAGCATACTCTATCCGTTTCATATTACAATTTGTTTAATTTTTTAGTCCCGATTTTCTAATTTTGAATGAATTCTTAAAAACTATATATTAGCATCTATTTACTGTGTTTCATATTATTTAAAGTTGAACTTTTTAAACTTTGGTCAAGATGAAAATATACAAACATCTATAATATCAAATAAATGCATTGTTAATACTTGTATTGTAATGGATTTAGTGAAACTAATTTAATGTTATAGTTATTTATATATTTTCTATAAAATTGATTAAGTTTTAAAAGTTTGACTTATGGAAAAGTAAAATGGCTTATAATATGTAATGGATGAAGTATAATATTAAATAAATATAGTATTAACGCATATTTAATTGTAGATTTAATGAAATTAGCTTGATGTTAGTTGTTGATATATTTTTCTATAAAGTTAGTCAATGTTAAAAAAGTTTAATTTATAAAAAATAAATTAAACAATTTATAATATACAACTAAGAGTAAAGATTAAACCGCATACATCTGCGACTGATTTACTCGAGATGTTACACTGTATGCACTGAATTTCTCACTGACACCTAGGGCACAAATGTGCTATGATTCACGCAGCTATTATTCAGTGATGCGTTAGCATTTCGTTTGCTCAGAAATTCATACAAGAGATGGCTTGTGTGTTACAATTAGCTCATATTCATCTTGGCTCAATTTACAAGCATTTACTTGCAAAGAACACGAAGCACGTAGGGTTACAAAATGTTCGTCGCTGTCGACATGTCTGCACAAAGTTGGATGCTGTGTTCAATGTTGTCTCCCATGTAAACCTGAATGATTGGACAGACTGCAAATGGAGAAACAGACCAATCCTTCAGTGATCCAGCGACAGCAAAAAGAATTACTCCGGCCAGATGAGCACGAAAGATGCAGGTTCGATGTTCAGTCCAAGATCTCACCTTCTCTATTTGTGCCCTGTACTTTTCTGCATCGGCGTCGTCATCGATGTACTGCCACATGAAATTCTAGCTTATGAAATCAATGTTGTTTGATCACACGGTGAGAAACTGAAAGTGCGTTGTGTATTGCTCATCTGCCCTGTCACCGTGTACAGCCTGTTGTACCAGCCGTTGAACGCCATCCCGACGGCGGAGACGATGTGCCGGCGCTTCTCGCCGGGGTTCTGCAGCACAGGCCTGCATGTGCACTCCACGCCACGTTCAGTAATTCAGTATGCAGGCAGCAAGGCAAAATTTCTGCAAATGTGATGCGCTGGGCACACCGTTGGCTGCCCTGGAGTCGACGAGCTTCGCGGCGAGACCCGGCGGCCTCTTCCAGCTCCTATCCAGGCCGTCCAAGTGACAATGTTAGGGATTTTACAATGTCGTGACTTGAGCTGCTGCTGTTAGGAATTTGACAGAAATGGCAAATTCTAGGTACACGCCATGGTATATCTATACAAATGTCTGTATGTTTATGTCTGAATTTTTGCAATGTACAGTTGTACACTACAGTGTATGCAGTCTGGCGAGAAGAGGGAGTGCGTACTGCGTACCAGGTTTTCGGCGAAGGCGTCGCCGCCGCCGAAGGACTTGAGGCTTGTGAAATTGGGGCCGATTCCGGTGATGCTGATGCTGAGTGATCAGAGGCAGATTAAGCTCATGAAAAATCCCGGAGGAAACCAAAGAATTTAGTCTTTGAAACATGCAGCGACGGAGGATGGATGTGCATACCGTCGGAGTCGGCGACTTGTTCTGGATAGAACGCCGTGACGGACTTGAAGCCGTTGGACTCTCGCCGGCGCCAACGAGCCAGTCTGCACACGTATAATTGGCCTGCTGGGTGGCCCGAGGCACAGCCTAAAAAGCACGGCCTTAGCACGACCGAGCCTGACTAGCACGATGTAGCTCAACTAGCATAGTTTCCGTGTCGATACGGGCCATTGGCTAGTGCTGTGTCTCGGCGACCACCCTGAGCCATAGTGTTGGCCTAAGCACGGTATGATTTTGGGTTGGTACGATGTTGGCACGACGCCTCTCCCTAACTGTTGGATCCTCACCCCCGACCGCTCCCGACTGTTGGGGGCTGTATATAATGTCGCCCTCCACGGCCGCTTCTCCTTCACCCAAAACCCTAGCTCATTTGCATCGCCTCCTCCTCCTCGGCTCTTTCGTGGCTTCGTCTCCTCAACACCTCCAACTCCTCGTCTCCTCGAACTCATCTCCTCCGCCTTCTCTCCTCTCCAGCTCTCCCCTGCCTCTCTCATCTTCTTCCTCTCCAGTGGTGGCTCTTCGTCATCTTATCGTCCTCTCTGTCTCTGATCCTCTCGTCCTCTCCATCTTCGGTGACTGGATCTCCCTAGATCCGTGTTTGGTTGTCTCGTTGATCTCACCGGTAGCTCTAGCGGCTAGTGCTCGATGCTCCGGATTCATCGGTAAATCTATCCCCTAACTCTCGTCCTCTCGACCTCTCTGTCCCCAAACCCTAGTCTCCCTCTCGTCATCTCCTATATCTATGATTCGTTAACCTTGTTGGCTGCTCTGGTGCTTTGGATTCGTCAGTAAATCCATCCCCCACCTCCTAGTTTTTTGTTCTTCTCTTTCTTGCCTCTTTTGCTTGTTTCTTTTTCTAACTCTAGTCGTCGCTTGTCTTTCAAATGTCGTTGACCGATCGAACCCATATATCAAAGCACTACTATTATTGTTTGTTAATAGGTCATTACTTTGTGGTACAATGATTGTTGAATATATAAATTTTGTTTTAGATTTTCTACTTAATTATTTCATATAAACATTGGCTAATATATATATATATAATATACATATGTCGTCATATCGTTTTTTAAAAATAGCATATAAAGTATCGTTGTACTGTGTATTGTATTCATATCGACGTAGTACAGTCTACACCTCCATGGCTTCATTAGTTAGAGAGATTAGATAATTTGTCACCATCAAAAAGTGACTTTGTATTTTTATCATCCTGACTCACATGTCATTGACCTAAATTGTCTAAATTGTCTCACATATCATTGTCCCGGAGTGGCATCACAATTAAAGAGTCATTTTGATAGCGACAAAATAACAATTTTTCCATCAGTCACACGTTTGCAAAAAAAAAAAAAAAAAAAAACGCGTGGCATTGATTTGGCGGTACGCAGTACAGCTGCATTCACTCAACTGCAATGCCGTTAACTGCGTAACTAATGCTACTGTTTGCTCCCAAGAACTGAAGAAGCTTATTGCACTTGTAGTAGCAGTCCTTATACACGCTCTGAAAACTCGAAAAAGTGACTGATGAATCAAATGGGAAAGCAAGTAAAGAATTGCTTTATGCCGTGCCAGTATAAATGTGTATAATTGCAGGTTCACACTGTCAGTGGCATTGTGCATGCACTGATGAAGATCGAAACGTGAGTGGAAACGGTTGGGGGCGTCTTTCTGAACCTGCAACCAACTCGTTACAGAATTCAGTAAATGACTGTGTACACCTTCAGAGCTTGGTGTTATATATATACACACACACTAAAATATAAAATATCGAATTCAATTTTTGACTATGATAAATTATCAAATTTCTCGACACTAAAAAAATGATAATTTGTCACTGTCAATATGATCTTTTAAATAAAAAATTGATCATATACTCTCTATTTAGATGTAAATTAAGGATTTACTCTCTTGAAATACATATCACTAATTTGAAAGGATCATACGTGTCAGTGAAATATGGAAAATAAATTATTAATTTTTATTTAAAGAAATGGTATATAATCAAATCTGTACTTTTAAATTACATCGTTACCGTAAGGCAATAATACATGTTGCAAACATCTGGTGTAAAAAAATGGTTGTTAGGTGACGCCGAGGGGTCCAAACGCTATGATATTAGCGACTGTTTGGTGAAAGCTGAGGGGGGTTCGATCGTTTGAGGGAGATCACATGAGGAGAACTGTTTGCTTCTTTGTTTGCCTTCATTTTTTTCTTTTCTTTTCACCTTCCCTTTTCTTTTCTCGCAACAGTCCTTGATTTGTCTAATTGTTTTGATTCAACAACCACTTACGAGGGCTTGGAATTTTGGTTTGTTTCTTGCTATTAATTATCTAGATATGTGCGTTTTTCTTACACTTTTACATCCCTATGGAAATTGCGTACGCAGTTGGCTCCACCAAAAGACATGTTTCTTTGACAATTGTGTGGGGAAACAGGCAGAGTCAACAATACCATCTTTTATGTGCTATTTTAGTGTTTTGCCGTCTCCTAATTTCTAACATAGTTGAAAAATATATGCATTTCATAATTTTTTTGAAAGCAGTAGGACATCTGCTGGTGTATTAAAAAGAAGGAATCGGAACAGAGGGGCTGCCACTAGGGCAAGAACAGAACAGTTTAGGCAAGATGAGAAAACAGACAGCCAGCGATAGAAGAGGATTAGGGGGAACAAAGAAAGATCAAAACCCAACAGGAGGAGGCTGCCAGGGAGACACTTCCTGGACTAACACATGAAAGACTTGACTCGCTGGAGTTGTGGAATTCTAGAAAATACGGTGGTTCTTTTCTTTCCAGGTTCCATATTACATAGATGAATACGTAGTTGAGGAGTCTTCGTCGGGCAGAGGAAAGGAGGAGATCCGTCTCCAATGCGCTGCCATGGAAGTCACCGGAGTGGAGGGGTATAGGTAGGGGAGAGATTGTCTGACAGAGACGAGCTGCCATACCTCCTTAGCCAAGGCACAGTTGGCCTCTAGTTTGGACGTGTCATTTGGAGTACTGAAACTTGCCTGGTCCCTAGAATTTCTATCCATAATTGTACTGCTAACCCATATAAATGATTTTCTTCGCACTTGATTCTGTAAGACCACAGTGGAGAGGCATGGGGAGCGTGGCGGTGTTCCGTGAAGTAGATACGGTTGTGGGATGGAGCGATAAGCATGTTTGAAGAGTTTTAACTCCGAGATTTATGTTAAAATGTGAGGTTTATATAATATAATAAAATAGTTTAGATTTTTATTTTTAGTCTAAAATAAAAATTATATTACTCAACTAAATACACTTAATTCATCTATAGCTCTAGATCAAAATTTATTAGAGTTAGATTGGATCAGCTCTAAAAAATTATTTAGAGCTGTGCCAAAGGGGCAATTGTTGGCAGACTATTTTTTTTCCGATGGATGCATCCAGAAATGAAAAATCTCTCTGCGTTTTTTGTCACTAGGATAAGCTCGGTCGACAAAGCTCGAGTAGAACAGTGTCACACGCTGAAAAAGTCAGGGCAAGTGGATATGCATAAAATTAATAAACGGCGTATCCATCGGACAATTTGGAGGCTTGCTATTAATTAACAAAGCATTTTCGCAATACACCTGTTCTATGCCGCGTCAGGAGCAAAGCAGGATGCATGTTCCCCGGCAACGTGCTCTCTCTCTCTCTCTCTTCTTCTTCTTCTTCTTTCCATCTGTTTGTGTTACTCATGCTGCTATGCAGAAAAGAAGAGGAGAAACAAATGATGAGTGCCGGCAAGATCTATGATACAAAATTATTGCTGGGTCTGAAATCTGAAATTGGATCATGCTATTACTTCCGGCCTTTTGTTTTTAACCGTTTTAATATGGTTGTATGTCTTTGAGTCCATTTTACTACCTTACCTCATTATCAGCTGAATTGTTTCAGACATTGTGGAAAAGTTTGTTTTGAAGACTGAAGAGCAGAGTAAGAGACTATTCAGCAAAAGCTGCTGTGGCAAACATGCGCAGGGGTTTGAGTATATCGGTTTTGTAGATTTTTCTTATTAGTTAAGGATAATAAAAACCATTGAAAACAATTTTGGCTTATTCATAAGCCAATTTAAGTTTAATAATGGTACACATAAGATGCTATTAAAAAACTCTAAGAAACTTGTTTTCCTCTCTAAACGAATTCTAAAATATAATCTTATTGTATGTGTAGTATAATAAAAATATTGTATTACCTCTGAATTTGTTTTATTCAGTATTTAATTGGTAATACTATTATTTGTGATATTTTTGGTTATTAGGTGACGTTAAGATATAAATAAACTCAGAAAGTCTCAAAATGAGAGATTTTTCCTACCAACTGAAATATGAATATACTTATGACTTATTCAGTTATTTGTACGGTAAGTTTTAGCTTCTAGCTATTTAAAGTCATGAGCTAGACATAAACTATTGAGTTTTAAGTGCCCATTCAGTTTCTAAAAATAAGTCATTTTGGATATAATTTTAGATACCAAGAGTGATTAATTAGTGTGTATTTTTTTATTTGTTCCTATTAAATATAGTGTAGGAGTAAAGACAATGCAGAGGATGAGAAGAAAATAGTACATCTTAAGAGATACAGACGTCCAAAATGCACAATAAAATACAAAACAACTTATTTTAGATAACTCTTGATACAAGTCTAAAACGACTTGCTTTATGGAACTAGAGGGAGTATATTCTCGGTGATTCCATTTCATTATGTTTGTATAAATTTTTTCTAGAAGATAATCTACAATACAACAAAGGTAGTGACATGCCAACTTCTGACAATCGAAAACAGTGTAACCATCACTTTTGTAGTTTCTTTGGGTTTACTCTCAAATTATTCAGCTGGACGAGAGCTTATCAAACTTGGACTTAACCTCTAAACGAAACACTGGTTAAAATTGTCCTTATTTCCAATTTCCCATAGTCGACGGCATCACAAGATACAATTATAGGAATGCAGATAACAAAGAATAATTGAAGACAATACAAAATCACATGCTAAAGACCGAGAGTTAAGGAAACAAGCAGGAGAAAGAAAGAGGACTCTGCTGATTGCACATGGTTTATACAAGTTAGACAAGAAGAAAAACAAGTATCTGGAATGCAGATTACTTTATTCGATTGGTTAGCTTAGCCTTGGCATTCACTCAATCTCTCCTATTGAAAGCACCTTTTTACAGCTCAAAATGATCAAGCATCTGAAAATTGAAAAAGGTAAAGATAATATAACTCTGACGAAAGGATCAAACACAGGGTTAATTGCAGAATACAGAAGTAAACTTCAGCAGAAGTATTGACTTTTGCATTTGCAAACACAGACTGTAGTTCACGGTACGTAATACACAGGATTAATTATGGAAGAAATTTTATGGTCCTTAAAAAATACGAGAGATACTATAATTTTTTTTAGATACTATAATTTTTAGTATTAATTTTGGTACACGGTACGTAATCACATTAAACTTCAGCAAAATATTAACCCTTGCATTTGCAAACACAGACTGTAGTTCACGGTACGTAATTTATCGAAGTATTAATTAGCCCCTTTATGCTAGTAACATGATTCAATACACATCTTTCACAACCTCACAACTTTGATCCGTTGACCCTGACCTTTTCATTGGTGATTGGACCACCTATATTATTGACTCCAATCAAAGCATCAAAGACTACTCCATTATAAAAAACTTAAAAGAAAAAAACTTAAAAGCATTAAGCATCCATAGGACAAGGAATCAGGCATGTCCCATTAGAATAAAAACCGTATGGTTTTAAGACGACACGTTTTTATGTTGCTTTGCAAATACTAAGTTGATGGTGGCAATGCTTGGAAGGTATTAGAGGTTTTCTCAATTAGTATTTCATAGAGATATTTAATAATTTATCATTCTTAATATAAGAAGTGTATTTAATTATTTGCTACTCTGGCTCACATTTATAGACTCAAATAATCCTACATATAATTACACAGGTAACAAATAATTGAATGGAACTCGCTTAAAAGTAACAAATAATTAAATCTCTCTATTTCATACGGTTTTGTAACGTGGCATGATAGTTTTCTTGCTAACAAAATCGGATTTGCAAGGGACAAAAAAGCTTTCAATCATCATATTTTAAAATCAGAACATTCAGACTTTTGTGGCAATCTGGTCAAACAAAAACGTGCTTTTGTCACGGGGTTCTGCGTGCCAGTTGTTTTCTTGTTGTGTGATTACTGGGGCAATAGCTGTGGTTTAGGCCATTGGGCACAGTGGCCAGTGGGAGCCACACACAAAAAAAGAGTAGCATAGAGCCAGGGACAAGTAAAGCCAAAAGATGAGGCAGAGGATCTCAAACCAAATACTGCCTCAAATTCAAATATAAGTCATATAATTTTTACACAATTTTTAATATAAAATATTAATTATTAGTTATTTTTACTGGATATCTATAACTATTAAGATAACAATGTATAAAAATATATTTAAATACAATCTGACTATTATACCATTAAACTTAAATATTTTTAGTTTAATTATTACTAAAAGTTATAAATTTTATTTTTTCTAAAAAATATATACATATTATATTTTGAAATATAGGTAGTGACGCTCTAATCTGCATCCATGATCCATCTACTATTGCTTTCGTCTTCTTATCTGCTACAAAAAAAAAATATTTTTTCTCTCAGGCAATTTCGGCGTGCTTTACTTACCTGTTGCCTGTTTTTCTCTTTCCTAACAAAAAACATTTTGTTAAATGGGAAAAAGAAAGAGTGCGTGTGAAGCAGACGTGAGAAAAAAATAGGGGAAAAGGGAGATATATATTGAAGGATATAAGCAAGAATTTGTGAGAGTTCGGTGTCCAAAATCCCTGAAGCTGTTCTTCTCCTCCTCTGTGTGCTACTTCTACTAGAGCGAGTTTGCGAGATGTTTTCCTGCTCCTGAGCTCCATTTTTGGGGAAGAGGAGTGTGGAAGGGTGCTGCTTGTTTTTCAATTTTAAGGAAATAATTTCCCCTTTTCTCTTTAGATATTTTCTCTCTCTTCTTCTGCCTTTCTGCAACTGTTATGTCCGAAACTGTGGCAATTTATTGCATTTAGTCGCCTGCAAAATCTGGGGAAAAGAATGAGATCTGCAATTTCGGTGCTCCGATTTCTAAATCCTGAGCCAAGCTTGTTTTTTTAACTCCCCTTCCTTGAGCTTTTACCATTTCCCTTTCCAATTTCTTCTTCTTCAAATAATTTTCTTGTGTTACCATTCCATCTTCTTCCACGCCCGCGCTTGTGCTGTAAAATTCTGGGTTTCTTGCAAGAAAGATCTTCCTTTCAGCTTTGAGCAGCGAGGGTTTGATGGGATTTTGCAGATTTCAAATCCTTAGCCCTAACCTCACGTTCTTGTGAGCTCTCGTCAAGTTGTCAGTGAATAAAAATCGCAGCTTTTGGAGTTTCCGTCCAAGAAAACGCTTCTCGCCATGGAGGTGAGGTCCAAGCAAGGGCTACTGGCGGGAATGGATCTGTTCGGCATGCCGAAGAGCCCGCCGGCGCAGGCGCCGCCGTCGTCCGAAGCCATACAGAGCGTGCGCATGGCGTACACCACGGACGGGACCCCTGTGTTCACCCCGGTGAGCGCCGGGGTCGCGCCTCCGGGTTACCAACCAGGTGCGGTCACCGGCTCTAGCATGCCCTCCGCCGCGGCTGCCGGAGGCAATGGCGCGGCGGCGCTGCTGGACTCCGGGGAGCCTGTGGTCAAGAAGAAGCGCGGGCGGCCAAGGAAGTATGGCCCCGACGGGTCCATGTCACTGGCGTTGGTGACCGCACCGTCTGCTGCAGGGTCGACGCCAGTGGCTCAGGGTGTTTCAGGGCCGTTCTCACCCACGCCGTCGAAGCCGGCGAGCCTCACATCGTCGGTGTGGCCGGACGGAATGAAGAAGCGTGGCCGGCCTAAGGGTTCAACCAACAAGCCGCGCATGGATGCTGTTGGTAATTTCTCTGTTCCCTACTAGCATCTCCATGTGTCGTATAATGCCTTGCACTCATGTTAATGTTTTCCTATGATCGAGTAGGTTTAAGATATACAAGAAATTGAAGGGGAAACTGACTCTTTGCTTCTGAACAACTGTTGTAGAAATCATTAAGAATAATCTTCTTTCAATAGGAATCAATGTAGCTGATTGGCCCCGTTTAGAGTTTAGATCTACTCCATAGTCTGCAGGGCTTGAACTGAAGGAGTGAAGGGTGCACTAGTTCACAGGGCCAAAGTACAAATATTGATAGACATGTTTAACTTCCATTGGTTGAGTGATTTGTGTGTTTATGTCTAGTTGACGCTGTTTAATGTGTAGCTATTTTTCTGTCAAATTGTTGAACATCTGTTTTATTTTATTCTAGAGTTGGTCTTGGGTTCATCTTGACCTATTAATATGAAATCAATGTGTGTTGACTTCATCTTTGTTGAACTTTTTCCCCTTGGCATAATTAATCCTAATTTGGAATCCTCTTGTAGGATCAGCAGGAGTTGGATTTACACCACATGTTATTACAGTTCAAGCTGGAGAGGTATAGTGTGCCATCTTACACTTGATTATTTTATTATGATTGCTCTTGGAATATGTATTCAGATTTATTTTCTTGGATTCTGTTTGCATGCCTTTGATTTACTTTTGGAGTTTACAATTTGTCACTGTAATGGCAGTGTTTCTGTTTTTCTCCCCTCGAAAGTGTGGTGCCGTTTTTGGATAGACTGCTTTGCTATATTGAAGCTTTTAACAAGTTTGTGCTAAGGGCACGCACAACACTTAGGCCTCCTTTGGATTGGAGGAAATTTATAGGATCCTGCGAAAATCTTATAATCCCTACATTACAAAGGAGCCCTTAGTGTTAATTGTTGTTTCTATGAGGAGAGATACCACAATAAATTGTTCTTAAGCATAACATTTCGTTATGATGTGTATATGGTAAAACTTTGGCACAAAATCCTGTATTAACTATTTGCAATATTTCTAGTTTTATCCTCCTCACATTTCTGACCTTTGAATCTTATTCAATTTTCATAGTGTCATGGGTGTTGGGCTAGGGTTTTGGGCCAGCGCCTAGCCCAGCCGTGTGAACAGTACCCGCGCGGGTACTGTAGCGCGAACAGTACCCATCGGTACTGTAGCAGAATTAGGGTTAGGCTTATTTTAGGAGTCATGTTACCTTAAGAATAGTTAGGAGGTTATTTAAATGTATTATAAATATGGCTCTAGGCATAAAGAAATAAGGCATCGAAGATTAGATCAAAACAGGTCGGGTTGGAACCCTACCTCGCCGGCGTGGAGGCTGCTGCGCCGACGAGGTTAGGGGCCAATCCGGTCGTGTATTCTAGAAAATATCACTACACGTGACAACTTAGTGTCAGAGACCACCTTCCTCGGTCGCTCTCGCTGCCCGTCACCGATGGCAACTGACGGCTCAGCCCCTATGCCGCCACTGGTGGAAGATGTGCTCCGTGAGATTCTCCAAGGGATGTGGGACCTCCGTTGCGACGTTCAGAAGATCAGCGAGGCGCTCAACCGCATCAATCGATGGATGGACGATCTACAACTGTAGCAACTGGTGCACAATTTCGTCATCCGTCGACTCAAGCTAGGGCAAGGCGGGGTGCTGCTGGCCGGGACCTCGCGCGCGGGGAGTCCGGCAGCCCACGCCATCGGATGCCTGCACCACCTCCTGCCGACCTACCCCTGTCCGGCTGCGCCAATAATTCTGCCCCACCTGTTGCCGCTTCACCAAAACCGCCGTCGAGCAGCCATAGGACCGCTACCACCGTGCTGCTGCCAATCAGGACACCGTTGCGAGAGCTACTGCCACAACTTTTAGATTGCACAGGTACTTCCACATCCATGGCGCCACCATCTTCTGCACTAGATCGTCGTGTGCCTCTCTCATCTTGGGTGTCCTGTGACAAGTTCATGCGGCGATATCCTGCTATCTAGCTCGAGGACGAGCTGCTTTTCGACGGCGGGGGAGATGTCAGGTGGGGGCGGGCTAGGCCATGGCATGGAGTTATCCTTTCTCTACGAGGGATGGGATGGGGTCCACGTCGAGCTAGGATTAGAATTTTTTTAGTTTAGAATAATAAACCGAGATGTAAAAGACTTGAGTCTTATTCGTGTTAGTTATCGAGTTAGGATTAATGTCGTCCTGTAGCTCGAGGGCGAGCTGCTCAAAAAGAGAGATGTAGATGTCATGGGTGTTGGGCTAGGGCCTAGCCTAGCCGTGTGAACATTACCTGTGCCATACTGTAGCGTAAACAGTACCGCTGGGTACTGTAGCAGAATAAGGGTTAGGCTTATTTTAGGAGTCCTATTTCCTTAAAAATAGCTAGGAGGTTATTTAGATGTATTATAAATATGGCCGTAGGCATAAAGAAATAAGGTATCGAAGATTAGATTAAAACAGGTCAGGTTGGAACCCTACCTCGAAGGCGCGGAGGCTACCGCACCAACGAGGCTAGGGGCCAATCCGGCCGTGTATTCCAGAAAATATCGCTGCACGTGACACATAGCCTTGGATAGCCTATATCAAATTATCAATACCTGTTTCATTGAGCACAAAGTCTTGTCTGTAGATCACATCGATGTTATTTGACGATGTTTTGATGTTCTTCTTTAGAAATGATATGGTTTGAACACAAATAAAAACTTTCATGGTTCCCTTTATTTGTTTCTGCTTTGCTCTGAGTAAATTCTTCCATTCTACTTATAAATTTCAGATGTCATGATGCCCTTTCTTTTATAGAAATTGTTAAGGTGGTGAGTAAATATGTTAACACAGTTTATACAGAACTAATGAAAAACACATGACTCTTCTTTTCAGGATGTCTCAGCAAAGATTATGTCCTTTTCTCCGAAAGGAAATGGTGTGGTTTGTGTTCTTTCAGCAAATGGTGCCATATCAAATGTAACACTTCGCCAAACTGCTACTTCAGGTGGAACAGTAGCATATGAGGTGTGTACTATACTAACCAGTGGAAGCTAACATATTAAGGGCCTGTTTGGGAGCCCATAATCCCGGCCCATTCCCTGGGGATGGGCTGGGATTTTAGACTAAAATCCTGGCCCATCCCCAGGGAATGGGCCGGGATTATGGGCTCCCAAACAGGCAAGGAAATCCTCTCTGCAGAACAATACCATGTGTTAGGTGGTGTTAGTGGCATCCATGAGATTTTAGATGAGAAAATATGCATGAACCATGTAAAATTTCCAACCAAGTTGTGGATGTACTGTTAAATACCACGCTGAATATGTTGATCACAAATGTTAACACCTCCTTGTTTTCTCTCTCCACAGGGACGGTTTGAGATACTGTCACTGTCTGGGTCTTTCCTTCTGACAGACCATGGAGGCCAGCGTAGTCGAACTGGTGGACTCAGTGTTTCACTGGCGGGTCCTGATGGTCGTCTCTTGGGTGGTGGTGTTACCGGACTTCTAATAGCAGCTTCACCAGTCCAGGTATGATTTTCTCCCCTGCAATGGTCCCCAAGCTCATCTATTTTATTCAGCATGTACACCTTGCTGTAGAACATCTGCTTGATAGGGTTTGACGTCAGCCGCATTTTCCCAAATTCTCGCAGTAATCAAAATGAAATTGTGTTCTGAACTAGGTTCAGTGTTCTTCTGTAAGTAGTTTGACATCACCACATCTTTTCTCTTAGATTAGAAACAGAGTGACATGATTGATATGCTCTAGCCATGATTTGGTCCTGCAACTCTTGCTGAATTGGATTTTATGCACTAGACAACTATTCTGATTATCAGTTTTGCTCCTACAATCTGCAGATTGTGGTGGGAAGCTTCAACTCTGATGGAAACAAAGAGCCAAAGCACCAGGGTCCTTCATACCTTGCATCTGTGCCATTGAAAACCACTCCGACCACCGGAACAGGGCCGGGGCCGGGGCCTAACAGCCCCCCTTCAAGAGGCACATTGAGTGAATCCCCCGGTGGCGGCGCCGGAAGCCCATTGCATCAGGGCATTGCTCCCCCCAGCAACAATAACCAGCCACCATTCTTGTCTAGCATGCCCTGGAAATGAGGAGCCCTCTGTCCTTCACCAAATGTGGAGAGTGAACTGTCAACGATAGACTGTCAATGAATGAACTGCATCTCTGTCAGAAAGTAGCAAACGGTGCCACACGTTTCTCTAACTAACTCCTGTGATGTAGTGTAAATCTGGAGTTAATTAGGGGAGGATTTGTAGCTGGAAGTGTAGCTGTTGTGTAGGTTTCACCCTGGATTTATTATGTATTAGTGTAGTTGTTTACTGTTATCTTCAGTGACATGATCATGTTATCCTAATATCCTATGCAATGTTGTCAAACATTATTGTCATTATTATGATCATCTATCTAGTGTCATTTTTTAACTGGGATGTATATCCATCAAAGTGAGTCACCTTTTACTAGTAAAAAAAGGTTGGCTTAGAATAAAAAGATGATTTCTTATATGTAACTAAAAGTTTACTCGATTTTTGTGAGAAAACCAGTGACATATAAGATATCATGTGAACTTTTAGATATATAAGAAACTTTCTGTACGATAAATTGAAGTATCACGCAATGGGCTAGGTGCATCGAAGAGATTCCCGTATAAGTCGTTTCTGAGTACTTCGTCCTTAATAGACATTATTTTAGCTGGAAGAATTTGTCCCATGAATGCCTTGTTTTTTAGCTTGTTTTCTTGGTTAATATAAATGCAATTAATATGCTCAAGTTAATCAAGTGACACCACTTAATTAGCTCGTCCAAAAATTACAGCTAACATGATTGATTAATAAGGTATATCTAAGTTATTAATCTATACTATTAATATGTTTTAGAATTGTTACAAATAAAGTCTTTATAAGACAGGAAGAAGCATCAAACGTTAACAAGTTCATCAAAGCACACAGCTCAATGATATGATTTGTTAGCACCTCTCTGTGTCCAATGAATGCAATGCCCGGACTGGAAGCATCAAAAGAATCTCCTCATAAACTAGCAAATGAAACTTGTGGTTCAATTAAAAAAGAACCAAATCAGTACATCTACTGGGCAATGTTTGAGCACAAATATTTTCTTGAAATGTACAATACAGGAGCCATCAGTGAAAAGCCCTGCTTGCAAAAGGGATTATAATTTCACTTTATCACATACCATAATATGAGATCCGATGATAGAAATTGTGGTTACAAATATAAACACCTGAACTCCAAAATATGTGTGGTAGATATCCACGGCGGTCTATCTGAAATTCCACCATTTTCCTATTTTAGTATGGATTTAATCAACTAGTATGATGTTGTATATATTAGTGCAGTTTTTATACACTTGGTTAAAATGATAGAAGTTATGGTTTAGAAAAAAAGCTGTTACAATATGGAATGGAGACAATACATGAAAGAGAATGTTTTACGACGATTGGTGTCTACAGTAATCCGCTTGATCTACTAATATTGTATTTGATTCAACTTTTCTAACTAGCTTTTTGGTTGAAAGCTAAAAGCTGAACCAAACTGGTTTAGAGGCAAACTGGTTTTTCTAATAGCTGTAACTTTTTCCTATATAAATTGGAGGAGCTGTAAAAGTTGCTCTCACTCTAACTTTCACAGCTTCTTAATCCAGACTTCATAAAAATTACTAACTATGTCATTGAAAGTTTAGAAAGTTACTCCCATCCTAACTTTCACAACTTCTCAGCTTTTTCACAGCTCACAGCTTATAACAACTTTTTCATAGCTCACAACAGTTTTTTAGAATCTATGCTCAACCAAATTAATCACAAACACTTCAGAAGAAGCATATATTCGAAGCATATATACGACTATGTTTCGAAAAAGAAAAGAAAGCATTTGAGTGTTTTTTGGTCCTGGGATACCTCGAGAAGTACATATACCTCATAATGTTAATTAGAACCTAATGCACCTCTCAGTAGAGGTATTATATTTTCGAATTAACATTAGAAATACTTACTTATACCTCGTAAAACCTCACAGGGACAGAGGGGAACTCGATAGTTGTAATAAACTGCAACCATACTAGGCTCTAATTTTCTAGCTTGGCACATATTACTAATCCCAAAAGCCAGCTACTAACATTAATTCCCCAAATTAACCTGTTATCCTGGCAAAACTTACTGCCCATGCATACACAGAGGCAACATATTGCTAATAAATTAACTGCTCAACACACAACAGTTAGCTGATACTGCACTATTTGGGATATTCTATCATCTGTAGCTACTTTTATAATTTGTAATTTGTAGTCCTCTCAAACGATCCAAATTCTTGGATCAGATTTTAAAACTTCCTCACGTTAATCAAACAGGGCTACTGTTTGGTACCACAGTATCAATCAACTGAATCCCCACGAACCAACCAAGTCGCTGGCCGGCTACGAACTGATGAATTAACTTGCCTGATCTTTCGAGCTAGCAACAGGCAGCAGCTAGCTACAGATCAAACTTGATCTGCGTCTTTCTGGCTGCTGCGGGGTCAGGGGAGATATCCCTGAGACGGATGACGACGTCGTTGCAGGGAGGGACGGCGCCGGTGCTGCAGGTTTCCTCGTCGCAGTTGCCGACGATCCTGCTGGCCCTGAGGTAGCCAAGCTCGCTCCAGGTGATCCCCGGGATGACATGGTAGCCGACGTCCTGGACCGGGGTGTGCTCGCTGCAGGCGGTGAAGGTGGCGTCGTCGAGGGTGCCGTCGCGGTAGAGGATGATGCCGTCGTCGTCGACGCCGTGGTTGCGCATCACCCTGAACACCTTGTCGAACACCCTGTCCTTCGCCGCAGTCACCGGCATGCACCTGAAATGATCAAAACGAAGAAGGAAAAAATAAAGAAAGAACAAGAACTAGATGACTACTTCATGTATATCAAGATCGATTTGATTTCTATTGTCGGAAAAATCTACTAATATCAAACGTCAGGATCTGATATTAATTTATAACTGTGGCATCAATCATGGATCATGTCATCAGTTCACCGTGACACGAATAATCGTACGATGATATGATCAGTCGGTTGCAGAACAAGCTAAGAAGTAAAAAAAAGAAAAATTGTATGGAGCATTCTATATTTCTATATTTCTATGATCTTCTTTTTTTAAAGAAAAAATGTCAGTCAAATTATCGACGGGTGGTCGAGCAGCCCTCCTCGGGGGGTGCCCGTGGAGGTGATTTGTATTGCAGGGAAGCGCTGTACTCAAGACCTCAATGGTTGCCAAGCCCGTGAGAATAGGACCGGCCAGAAGACAGAGAGATTTAGAGTGGTTCGGCCCCCCGATAGGGTAATAAGCCTACGTCCACTGTGAGCTTGGTGGGGTGTTTCACTAGTCAGGAAGAGAGTTACAATGAGTGAATTACAAGAGCTAGGGCTCCAGAATGTCTGTGTGTTGCCTTGTGGGCGTTTGAATGTGGAAGAAGAAGTATCAGTCGTAAGTGTAAGACGCGAAGTCAAGTGGGAGTGTGTTCGTGAAAGATTGTTCTGTGAACGTGGGGGTCCCGTGCTCGAGACCCCTGGCTATTTATACCCCCGTTGGGTCTAACCTATCGTACAGTACGCTCCGACGGGACGTAGCACGGCTTGATCGGACGCAGCACGCCCTGATGGGACGCGGCGTGCTGCCTACTCCCCAACTGCTCCCTGGTTTGACGCCGCCCGGCAGTCCTAAGCATCTGTCACGCCTGAGCCTCCGACCGCTTTGCATCGTGTCGCATTTAATGCGCCACGCTGCTTTCGGCTGGCTCAGACGGGGTTGGTACGACGGGCCTGATGGGCCCTCTGCTTGGCCCATTAGCCAGAAATGAGGCCTGCGGGCTACCCGGGGGTATATCCCCCACAGCAGTCCCCGAGCTCTTCATTGCTGTAGATCGGACGTCTTGTCGGGGTCGAACGGAAGCGATGACGAGCTGATGCCGTGAAGTCTTCAGGGGCGCCGCTCAGGCGCACCTGTGAGGTGTAGTCCCC
>KE370886.1:211874-222923 GCA_000418225.1 Zizania latifolia
AGACGAAGCCGGCCGCGGCAAGGATGGGCTCGAGATCGTCGTGGGTCAGGATGGGGCGGAACGTTGTGGAGTGCCACAGGGACAGCTTCTTGGCCGCCTCCTGCATGGTCAGCCTCATGTCCCGTCCCCTGCCGCCGCCTCCTTCTCCTCCGGCTCCGGCGCCCCTCGCAGCCATGGGCTTCTCTTGGGGTTTATCGGGAGGGACGAGGCGGAGACTAGCCCCGTCGCGTTTTATTTATGGTGTCCGTGTCTGCGTGAGAGGTCTAGTAAAAAAACTGAAATATTTCGGGAAATATTAGAACATTTGTTGTCTTATTCGTGTTAACGTTACGATATAAATTTTAAGACAATAAATATTTTAAAAATAAGTGGACAAAAACAGAAGATTTAATGTTTTAATAGAAATTGATTAGCTAAGATTCTCTCTTTGTGGCAAATATTTTTGGACCGGAAAATGGTAGTAATGGCTTTTGTTCACGATAAACGGTTATCAATCCTTTTTTACTATCAACAATAGTGACATATTTTTAATATGATAATTAGTCCGAAACTTGTTTGGCTAGTTTTGCAAACTCTACTTAATTAGAGTGTGCTGTCGCTACATCATTATTACGCTGAAAAATAAGAGTTTTGGTTTGATAAAAAGAAAGCCTAATATGTAATATGTAATACTCAGCCACACTAGAGAGAAATTGTTCACATGCTGTCAACGCCAAGAGCAAAAACGTGTATTAGCAGTACATTTAATGGCATATATCTCTTGGAATTATCTGTTGATGTGGAATATCAACATTATATAGAACAGAAATTAAATGAATACTACACGGAAACGGAAATTCAATAAATGGTGCCAGCGATTTCTAATGGTCTAATGGATACACCAATATCGGCAAAAATGCACAATCATATCTAAGATTTTTATAAAACGAAATCACATAAAAAATTTAAGCACCTAGATAAAACATCCCACAGTTGTCTAGAATCAATATTTACCATGTAAGAAAAAATGCCCAACTTATAGGCTCCAACCTCCCTCATAGTCACATTAAAACACGCGCGCGCACACCTATATAATTATATATCCAAAATTACCAATCTTATCTACAATAACTTAAGTGGTGTGATTTCTCATGGATAAAAAAAATTGGTCCTATCCTTATTTTAAAATATAAGACATATAAGTTTTCACAAGATATTTAACGTCGAATATTGATCATTTTTATTTTCAGTATATATCATAAACAAATATTAATATAACAACATTTCAAAGTATTTTCAACATTTTAGAATGGAAATAATATTAATTATAGATTAATATCATATCTATGAATTTAAACCGCCTAGATAAAATCTTCCACAGCTGTTAATGACTAGAGATCCTCCTACATAAAGCATCAGTTGCTATGCTCCAACCCAATCATATTTGAATTTTGATCTTCCATAATGATCACATTAAAAAAATATGTACACATTCAAAACGGACAATCTTGACCATAATAATCACTTCAAAACATGTCAGCGACACGTGCCAAGAGCGGTGACGTGGGGACGTGGTGATGCGGTCGTGTGGCGCCGAGCGAGGAGGCCGCCGCTGACGCGAATGCTGCGGAGGCGCTCTCGGTGGTTCGCTCCGTTCGGCGAGGCGGCGGCGGCGGCGGCCGTTTTTTGATCTCTCCTGCGTCTGCGGGCCGCGCTGCACCTGTCGCCGACGCCGTCGCGTGTCGCGCAGCCGGTAGCGACGCGGGCGGGGGGCGGAGAGTGAACGGCGGGCGGCGGGGCGGGTAGCCCAGCCATGGCGTCAATCTCGAGCTCTTTTCGTCGGGACATTGATTGATTTGCAGATGGAAGTCTCACGTAGATAAGTTTTTGTCATTTGCTTTTTTTAACGTATACGTATGCCGTATGATTTTTAATTCGATTAGTTTATAATATATAAACAGGGCGTAGTAAAAAAATTGTTAGAATATAAAGTGAATTGTCTATCTTTCCTCGTCTGCTTAACCTTTAAGGTTGAACTGATCAGTACATTAAGCTTAATATGGTATCAGAGTCAGATGTTAGAATATAAAATGAATTATCTGTTTTTTCTTATCAGCTTACCTTTTTGGGTTGAACTGATTAGCGTATAAAACTTAATAAAAATAAATGTTATATATTTATGTGACATTAGAGACACTAAGAAAAAATCCTTAGCAGATTGGCTGTGTCGAGATAATCTCTTATAGTCAGCTACTCAGCTACCCAGCTCGACGAACCAATGAATATACTTGTTTGCAAATTCGACGAATTTCGTTTGAAAATATTGAATTTCGCGTTTGGACCGATTCACCTTGGCACCGAACGGGGAAATTCAATACAAAAAGTCGTTAAGATTCGGTAGAATTCGACTAAAATTCGTGATTTTCAACCAATTCAAGCTTGCTAGTATTTTAACCTCAATTCGCAGTTGTAAACCATCCATTTCGTTCAAGTTTAGGCCACATTTGGAATGCAGGATTTTTATAAAAAATTTAAATAAATTGAACTAATTCTTGTAAAATTCAGTGAGCTTACGCTTGATTACAGTTTGAATTTGGTCAAATTCGGAGCAAAGGCCTCGCTTCTGGGCCTTGAACACTTCGTTCTCGGGCTCTTACGTCCGTTTCCCCACTACACAAACCAACCCAGCTAGCTGCCGTATCCCCAAATATGATGGATCCCAATGGCCCAATTCCCCCATTCCCTCCCTCCCTCCCTCTCCCGGTCTCTCCTCGGAGTCCTCTCTGACGGAAGCGCGGCGCGGGAGGAGCAGGCGGCAGGGGCGCACCGTCGGGGCCGGTGCCGGTGACCGGCGGCGGTAAGAGGAGGTGGGGGGAAGGAGCGGCGCGGGCCGGTGCCAGTGGTTGTTCAACCGCGCGCGGGGCGATAGATGTCGGTGCGGATAAAGGCCGTGGTGGACAGGTTTGTGAAGGAGCTCAAGGAGGCCCTGGACGCGGACATCCAGGACCGCATCATGAAGGAGCGCGAGATGCAGAGCTACATCGAGGAGCGCGAGCGCGAGGTCGCCGAGCGGGAGGCCGCCTGGAAGGCCGACCTATCCCGCCGCGAGGTAACTAATCCGCAATCTCTCCTTTCGATTCCATGAGCAAAAACTCGAAATAACCTGGTGCTGTTGCAATCTGCTATGTGTTCTTTTTGAAAGTGCATTGGTGATCTTGGTGTTGTTATCATTTTTTTTTTGCAAATCTCACTGGAAATGTGATTGAGATGATAATTGATACCAAAGTGATTATTTGATGAATTATTCTCATCCTGTCAATGCCCTTTCAGTTCCTTGATATGCCCAACAAGTACATTGTAAGAGATTATTCGTTGCCTTCCACTGTAGTGGTCGCGAGGGCAGCAAAGGGAATAAAGCTGTCCTTCTTCAGTTACATAGAGAATATAGATGACCATACAAAAGTTAAAAGGTGAAGATAAGAGTGCAAGAAATGCCTGAGATGCTCTGTTAAAGGGACCAAAAAAGAACATATCAGCCTAGTCTCCAATCTCCATTGAATTCTTAACAAGGACAGGCCATGCCTTTTATGCTGTATGAAGATTGAAGTAGTTTATACACTCAGAATTTAATTGATGTGAGCTTTGTATTATCTAAAAATATGACCTGTTGCCCATGTTACAATGGAAAAAGTAAATCTGGTCACATACACCAATTGAAATGGATAGGTTGCGGATGAGGGAGGTGTGAAATGAGGAATTTGTGAACTCTGTTATTGCAGCACCAATTGAATATTAGGTACAGAATTTTATAGGCCCATACACCCCTAACAGTTGTTACTTATAATTTGCTTGTGAATCTGACATAGTTTTGGTGATGACTTAGGGACTAAAGAAGTTAATCATTTAACTAATGATTTAGGCTAGATAATCTCAATACACAATTGAGTGATCCTTTTTCAGTCCTGGTAAAGCCTTCTGTTTTGCATCCTGACTGGTAAGGGCTAAGGGGCAGTATGAGTATTAAAAGACGATGTCATTCATCTTGTTGTTTAGTTTGCGTAGCCAAAACTGATACATAATCTGGGCTGATGAAAATTATAAATTGAAACCTTTAGAGTCGGGGTCTTCAAACTGTACAGCATCCCTATATGGTGGATATAGAATACCAAGTCAATATGGTAATCTCCAGTTAAATACCTAGTATTATACTATTATGTAGTCAAATGAGCATTTTTCTCTCTCAAATGTTTTGGAAAATGTCATACACAAGCTCGAGGGCCTTCCGGCTTTAAACAATTCCATTGCATTGATCTTGTTATCGCCTTTGTAGCTCATTATTATTAACACTGTTTTTGGGACATGTTATATGACATTCTATAGTTGGTCTTTTGTAGGCTGAAATTGCCCGACAAGAAGCAAGGCTGAAAATCGAAAGGGAGAACTTGGAGAAAGAGAAGAGTGTCCTCATGGGAACCGCTTCAAGTCAGGATAACCAAGATGGAGCCCTAGAAATTACAGTCAGTGGCGAGAAGTACAGGTGCCTTCGCTTTTCCAAGGCAAAGAAGTGAGATATGCCTAAGGAAGTTAATGGAGTAGTCATGGATGGCACACCGATAGCATTTTTAAGGCTTACATTTGATTCAAGCTTGAATGGTTTGTGAAGGTAAAATCCTGGAATGTCCCCAGATGAGTATAAAAGAATCTCTTTTAAGCTGTATGAGTAAAGAAATCGGTGGTGATGTATTTTGTTTGATGGTTGATGAGTCTGCTGATATT
The DNA here is from genome assembly GCA_000418225.1 of Zizania latifolia. Taxonomy (NCBI): domain Eukaryota; kingdom Viridiplantae; phylum Streptophyta; class Magnoliopsida; order Poales; family Poaceae; genus Zizania; species Zizania latifolia. The sequence goes on from KE370886.1 coordinate 216,630, forward strand.
TCTGACAAGGAACAAGCTGTGGTTTTGTGGTATGTCGACAAGTTTGGAGTAATAAAAGAAAGACTCATTGGTGTAATGGTGTTGTTCATGTCAAAGAGATGTCAGCTTCTCTCATGAAATCTAACGTTGATTATTTGTTTAAGAAATATGGATTAAGCTTAAAAAGCTCAGAGGCCAAGGTTATGATGGAGCAAACAACATAAGAAGTGAGTTTAATGGTTTGAGAGCTTTGGTCTTAAACTCTTGATAGAGAACGATGATATTAGTGACCTATTTGACATGATTTCTCTCTTGATTAATGTTGCGGGAACTTGCGAAGGAAAAGATATGATTCAAGAAAGCCAACAGGAGAGGGTACGAAAAGCCATAAGCAATGTGCAAATTAGTAGTGGAAGATGATTGAATCAGGAGCAATCTCAAAGAGCCGGGATACTCGTTGGTGTTCCTAGCTGTCATTGAAGTGCTTCGGTATGTTGATTTCGTGTTCTATTTTCATTTGATGTTGCTTACTTAGGACATGCAAATGCATTATCACTATCTTTACAAAGGAAAGATCAAGAAATTTTGGAGGCCATGTCTGAGGTGAAGCAAACCAAGCAAAAATTTCAACAAATTAGAGACGAAGGTTGGGAATCCTTATTAGAGAAAATATATTCCTTTTGTGAAGAGCATAATATTCCTAAGTTAGACATGAAAGAAGATTATATTGATAGGCACAAACCAAGGAAAAACAACCGCACTGTCATTTTAATGGAGTAAATTCTGACATGCTTGCCCAAATGGCCTATGGTATATGGTTGCATTAGCAGTAGGTTATGTACATGGTACTGTATGGAACTTGTATGCAATCTATATCATTTTACCGAAAGACATCTCACTTAACTTCAAGAGATTTACCAATTCAAAACATTGCCGCCTCTTTCTGCAACTTGAATCACTGTAAATTAAGACAGACAGAAACTTCACGTGTTCGCCTTTCATCAGAAACTAGGGTCAATCATCATTTGAAACAAAGTTCAACATAAACTAAACTAATTCTCCATGAAATAAGAGTATCTCCAAGAGAGTTGTTATTTTATTTCCTAAAACCTCATATATGAATCATTCTAAACTCTGTTGATCTCTAAAAATCAATAAGTTCACAACAGTATCCCTATAATCTCAATTACTATATTTTAAAGAAGACTAGAAAGAGAGTTTCTACTTTTAAGAGAAAGGAGAGGTGATTTAAGGGATCACTTAGGATAGGGATTCATTTAAAAATACTGCTGCAGAGTGATTTTTTTTAAAATATCTAAATTTAATTTTAGAAAGTTAGATAAGAACACGGTTAAAGATGCTCTAAACTGCCCATGTACAGTAACTGACTGGCAAAACTTACTTGTCCTATGCCTTTCATATAAATTAGTTCAATTCCTCTAAAAACCCTCCAAATTACTTTGATCCAAAGGAGGCATTAGTATAGAAAAACAGTTTACGTGTCTTTCTGTACAAATTATAGATGATAAAAATAAGCACATAGGATTGTGGAGTACTAAGCACATAGGATTGTGGAGTACATAGTTTGATCTAAGGACAACCATAATGTATATGACAAAAACTAGTTTATATAGATGGGACCTATAATATTGATCTATAGTTATTTTCTATCCCACAATATTTATAGCAAAAGGAGACATTAAAAGTAAGAGAGAAATGAAGAAAGAAAGAAAGAAGAAAAGTGATAAATATTATTTTATTTTTTATGAGCAGCACATAAGCTTATGGTTAGTTTTTACTAAAGACCATAAGAGCGTCCACAACATGTGAAAAAAGTAGTCTATAAGAATTGAAATATTTTTATCAGCTAGCTGAATCATTGTGAAAGTAATTCTTATAGTAGTCTTTAGTAAAAGGTATCCATAAATTTATGGATTGCCCATAAGAAATAAAATAACATTTATCACTTATCTTCTTTCATTCTCTCTTCATCTTCTCTCTTACTTTTAATATCTCCTTGGGGCAACCACAATGCTTATGTCTTGGATGAAAATAAGGGTGTGACCTACTGTAGTTGGCATTAACTATGTTCAATCATACAATGGTTAAAGACACTTGAGGAGATAAGATAGTTCCACTTGAATAAATTTTATTGGTGTGTAGTACACATGAGTAAAAAATATTAATTGTTTATTTTGTTATGGTGCACATTAAACTTAAGGCTAACTTTTTATGTATGTTTCTTATGTTCACTTCTATAATAGTAAAGACACATTATTGTAGTAGTATTAAATGCTTAAGGTAATCTTTTTGTCAACATTGTGGTTATCCTTATGCTATAAACATTATAGATAGAAAATAAATATGGACTAATATTATGAGTCTCATCTACTAGTTTTATCATATACACGATAGTTTACTTAGTTGATAAGGATATTTTAATGTTTATGCAGCGCTTTTTTTACACATTATTGATGCTCTGACAGCCTATTGGCGCCCGACCTGACTGCAGGTGGGCCCACCTTGCAACGCACAAATATTCCCTTACCGTGTAGCGGCAAAAGAAAACCCAAGAATTAACACTCCTAGCTACCAACCCAACCAAACAAACGCCAAGAAAACCCAAACCCCGAGATCTCTCTCAATCGATCCCGGATCGAGCTCGTTCGATCGCGGAATGGCGACCGACGCAATCCTCGAGACGATCAAGCCGCGGCGGAGCGCGTCGCTGGAGAACCTCCCGGTGACGACCGCCGTGGGGGGCGGAGGCGGCGGAGGCAAGGGACGCGGCGACCACCTCATCGGGCTGCGCCGGCGCATGTCGTCCTTCTCGGTGCGCATCCAGCCGCTGTCGTCGGCCGGCGCCGTGGCGTTCCGGCGCGCGCGGTCGATGCCGTCGGTCAAGGCGCTAGCCGCGGCGGGCGCGCTGCGGCAGTGGTGGGAGTGGGGCGTCGGGTGGGTGATGGCGCGGAAGCCGGCGTTCGCGCGCGACCTCGAGATGAACGAAGACGAGGCCGCCGCGCTCGGCTGCCACTGCCGGGGCACATGGCGCCACGTCTTCTACAAGGTCCGCGCCGAGGTGCGCCGCCTCCTCGGCCGCGACGGCCTCCCGCTGTCCGCGCACGACTTCCGCTACGACTCCGTCAGCTACGCCCAGAACTTCGACAATGGCGGCTCCCGGGAGCCCTGATCTCCACACGCATCTCGCCGGCCGGTGCGCCATTTGCCGGAAAACGGAAGGTACAGCTCGCTGCCTAGCTAGCTCTGATCGATCAATAAGCCGATCTGGTGGTCAGGTATATATACTACATATATTGTGTGCGATGATCATATCTCAAATGGCCGAGCAATGATGCTTTCCGCGAGATCTCATCAGATCAGTGGAGTTAAGCTCCAGTAATCCTTCATCTTTGCCGTTGGTTCTTGCTGTCCCGGTTCAATTCTTGGAAATGTAAATGTCTTGTAAGTTGTAACACCTTTGCATTGATGCAAATTAAATCGATATCGCTGCAATTAACGAAATCGACGGATTGATTCAGAAAGAGATCAGGTGAAAGCTAACTGTCAGACAAATTCCGAGTATTTCTATGCCAATCCAGTGATCATTGTTTCAGAAAAGAAAAAGGTTGGTTCAGATTCAGAACTGCAGATCTGCTTCTGCTTCTGTTTCCGGGTCTCTTTCCACTCCAGCTGTGACATGGCATCTACTGCTCACTGACCGGCCAAATTCGTCTTCTCCCCGAGCTGTTACTGGTTCGTACGAATTGATTTCTGAAGGCGAGAGAGATAGCAACTGGGCGCCCAACTCAGGTCGCTAGCTAGCTAGAGCTGGGCACTTTTCTCCTTGATTGCTTTCCAAATAATTTTCATCGATCCATTTTTAATAAAGTTAACGAAGTTATTAAGGCCTTGTTTGGATGGACTAATAGTTAGCTGACTAATAGTTAGAGCTAATTGTTAGCCAGCTAATAGTTAGCTGGTTAAAAATTAGTCCATGCCTGTTTGGATACTTTAGACTAATAGATGATTAAAGTTAATTTTGTCTCTGTTATAATAATTGTGCTACAATAGTTCAAAGGGACAAAATAGTGCAAGGGCCCCTATTATCTCAAATTAGTTCACTTTTGTGGACTAATATGCTAATCATTAGTTAGCCAAGGAACTAATAGTTAGTTCATCAATTAGTTATACTGTTTGGATGGACTAAAACCAATTTTGAATTGCTAACTATTAATCTATTGGATCCAAACAGAGCCTAAGTACTGAGCAAAAGAAGCGAATTGGTGGACCATAATAATTGTAACAAGTAACAGCGGTTCTTGTTATGACAAGGAGTATGTGGATAAGATGAAATTATCAGCGTGCATGTTACGTGGGGACTTCGCTACAATAGGCGTGGGAAGAAACTTAGTTCTATTTAGCTTTGGTTTTTCCTAGATAAGTTTGGTTAGTTTCAATTCTCAAAGCATCTCCAAATCCCTTACAGATGAAGAGACAAAACCTATATTTTGGAAGTATTTATAGGGTCCGTTGGAGTTTATTTTTCCACTTCACAAATTTAAGGATAGGGAACTATATACGAAATCTCTCGAATAAGCTCTTTAGGAATTAAGCAAGAAGATCAATCTATCTCCTACCCCGTCTCCTATCTGTCTAGCGTAAAAACCCTTCAAATGCCTGCAATAACGCATAGAGCAGTGTAGCTGTCTCTCCTCCAGTAAACAGTGCCGAAAAGTGTAGCAGCCGTATCCTTTTACTATTTTATGACGTGTAACAAAATACTGTAACATCTGATCTAGATCTTCTATTTTAAATCTACGAAAAATTCTACTTTATCCTCCGAAATATTACCCTGTAGACGAATGTTACTCCCAACTAAAAGACCAGACTTTTAATCTCCCGAACTAATCTATGCCAGACAAATAACCCCGGGGCGGTTTACTACAGCGGTTTGCTGACGTGACAGTCCACACTGGTGGTTTTACTGACGTGACGGTTCATGTGGATACTTGGCTGCTGATTTGACCATATTTTAGTCACTGACAAGTATGATCCCCTCCTTTTTCCTTTTTTTCCTCTCTCTTCCTTCTTCTTTCTTTTTCTCTCTCTCCTCCTCTTGCCACCGGCGCCAACCCCCGCCTGTTTCTAGCCACAGCACGCGTGCAAGGATAAGCGTAGGGGACGCGTGGGGCTCGACCATGGGGACGCGGCGTGCGGGGGTAGGCCATGGGGACGCGGCGGCGCAGGGCACAGGGGCGTGGTGCATGGGGGTCGGCCGTGGGGAGGCGATGGTGTGGGGCGCAGGGGCACGGTGCGAGGGGGTCGGCCACATGGGGCGCAGGGATGCGGCAACGTGGGACGTGGGGCACAGGGGCACGGCATGCAGGGTCGACCGTGGGGGCGCGACGCGTGGCGACGCTAGAGGCTCAGGTCCGGGGGCTCGACCGCGGTGGCGTCACGGGAGAGAGAGGTTGGCCAGCAGGCAGGAGGGGGAGGAGAAAGGGGAAGAAGGAGGAGGAGAGAGGATGAGAGATAAATATTTATGTATCATTGATAAGCGGGTCTTACTGTTCAGATGCCAGCACGTAGCCACGTAGACTGCCACATCAACAAAACCTGTCACATGAACTGCCACATCAGTAAAATCACCGCAGTAAACCGTCCCGGGGGTTATTTATCTGATATAGATTAGTTTAGAGAATTAAGAGTTTGATTTTTTAGTTGGAGATAACATTTATCTATAAAGTAATACTTTGAGGCTAAAGTTGACTTTTTCCTTAAATCTAAGGATGGAGAAATGGGCCAATGCCCATACACTATTCTTCTAATGCAGAGGATCCATTTCCTGTTGTATGGGCCAATGGAATGATGAGGGAGCACGAGGTTTACGTTAACGGGGACGTGGCCGCATGTGGTGCTTGTTGCGATGGGACTCCAAGCTGGCCAAACGTGCCATCCATAAAAAATTCTAGGGGCCATATATAAGTCTAAAGTGGAGTATGTAGTGGTGTTGATCACGAGAACAGAAAACAAAGTATCAAATAGATTGAATATTTTATATGACCGAACACAATCCAACATATAAACCGAGCAAATTGAAGTCCATCTAAAAAGTATGGCTAAAGTATCTGTTCTAAACAGGTCTGCGTGTCACTAGCTCGGTACTCTCTACTCTACTCCAAGTGTTCTTATTCTTCTTCTGAAATTTCAGTGATGTACTCCAGTACTCTACTCAAAGTGTTGCCCAGCAAAAAGCAAGTTGAGATCTGCGATGATTTGTCATTTTTTAAAGATAACTTGTTCTACATGTTGCCA
>KE370886.1:225795-242235 GCA_000418225.1 Zizania latifolia
CGATCTCCTTTGAGTCCTATCCAAGCTGACCCGGTCTGTCTCCCCTTGGGTTTCTTCAGGTTCTACTGTAAAAACAAGCATCGCAACCTATGATCTTGGCAGTACTGAAGGCACTTTGGATTAAAGAAATTTGAAAATGCTTTGCTGCGTTGCTGCGGAAGTCGGATGCCAGATTGCCAGCAGCCTGCTCGGACGCTGCATTAACCGTTCATCGCTCTCGTGTTTCGTGCGCACATGAATGTCACGTTGGGTTGCCTGCACTTGTTATGGGCACAGCTGAGTTGGTGCTGTGTACCAACGTTTGGTTAGCTGCATCCTTAAAAGATTCTGTATCAGCGCGTTCACGAGGCAGCACACATGCAGGCTATAGGGAAACGAGAATGGAATTCATTTCCAGTGAGCCAGGCTCAACTCGATTAAATTAATGGCATGATTAAGAGGTGATTAGTGTAGATTAAGCTATATTAGTGTCTACTAAACTATATTAAAGAGCGATATATCACAAAATATCTCATATATTGTATTTAAGACAAATAAAAACTTTGTAAGTATGTTTTTTAACCTCCGACTATTTGTCCAATATCTCTAACGCAGCTAACCAAATAACATCTCAACAAATACAGGCTCACTAAATCTAATCAACCAAACAAGTTATAGTTGCAGGATAGTATCCTGGCTAAGACAAGCCTGGTTATATTTTCTCAGCCTGGCTAAATGCATCCGACCAACCAAATGTGCATGAACCGATTCAATCGGATTTGAGAAACTTTTTTCGCGTTTGTATGAGCATGACTACTGTGATCAGACGCTCTCGTGTTTCGTGCATGCAGGAACTAATTCAATCGGATTTAAGAAAAGTATCAAATCAGTATGAGTGTAAGAAACGACACGGTCACCAAACTAGCAGAGCATAGCAGAACCATATGTCACAGCCGGCCACGATTTCAAGTCCACCACCAACACAAGCGTCGTGCACTCGTGCACCGTCGGGATGACCGGATTCTGGCATGGCTCGATGGCCATGAGCACCACTTGCATCTCCAGGATGGTTCGACGGAACCCCTTGGTCGTGGTGCTGGGGTCAGAGCCCCGGGAGGTGGCCTCGAGGGGCTCCTTGGGCCACCGAGCTCGATGTTGTGAGCGATCAAGGATTATGGTGTATCCAAAAAAATTTATGAAGGTTCTACTTCATCTTTATAAGGGAAGATATAAACTAGATCTTGACGATCACTTGGTGAGGAAAATGGTTGAAAGAGACCCGCTATTTTAGAGCCCCTCAATGGAGATGTGGTATCGGTGGATCCAAACTTTGAGAAACAAATCAAATGTCTCCTTTGTGATTTGCTTGTTCTTCGTGTTCTTAAGCTAGCTCTTTATATTTATATATGTTTTGGTTCGTTCTATGTGCTCATGCCTATTTGATTGCATTTGATACATGTAATAGCTTCATAATACATATTAGAACTTGCAAGAATAATCGGTTTAAACTAGAACTTATTATGGTTTCTAGATTTAAAGTGTATCGCTTTATTACCTTTGTTGCTTGTTTTAACCCAATCTCTTAATCTACCACATGGCTCCATTTTTTCTTGCATAGACAAACTCCTAATAACTTGTTCTTATTTGCTCTACTCATAGAATTGCTATAATTTTTTTTGAAGGGTCGATTCCCTGGTTGAACATCAAACCCAGAATATCCGGTCCATACTAATTTTCGTTGTTTAGTTTAAAATTGTAGGAACACCTATTGCTTAACAACAGTGTCCTTTATGTGACATCGGTGCCCTTTTAGAAGGTTTGTTTGGTATGACAAAATTGCTTAGCAATAATCAGACAAGTGGGTGGGGGAGATGAGTGTGGGCCCATGAGTCGTTGAGTAGAGTAATAAGTAATTAAGTCTGGAATAGTCTGAGTAGTTTATAGGTAGAAGTTATCTTTTATAAGTACTATATTACTATATTTCGAACAAGTTTTAAACTTTAAAACATATTATACGCTAGATTTAAAACTTATTACATTCTTGGGTGCAGGGAATACCTCGTTCCTGTAATATAATCATTTTTGAAGTTTTTTATGGGGGTTAAGTAGTGTCGGAGATATGATCCCGGGGTACTCTCCGAGTGCATTCATGTTGATCAGACAGAAGATGGGGTCAGGAAGACAGAGCGTTAAATACGACCTGGAAGTGGTCGGACCAACGCGCATCCCGAATGCAGTCAGTCAAATGGAGGACTCCTGACCACTAGGGTTCGGGAAGACGCCCGACCACCCGGACTCGGAGGGGATGCCCGACCACCAGGACTCAAGAGATCCATTCAACAGTCGAACCACCACATCAATGGCAATAAAATCTAGGATGTAACGGTCAAATCAATGTAGCGAATAACCGCTATAGTTATTAGCTCATGATCCCAGGTGATTTAAATCGATTTAAAAGGGATTAATGGGGCCGATTAAACCCTGAACGGTAACCCCCAATCCCTGCATTATATAAAGGGATCGAGAGCACCTCTTACAGAGAGGTCTTCTTTTTTCAGACTTACGCTCATACGCTTAAGATCCATTTCTAGGCTCTTTTGCTCATATTCACACACAGGACTAGGGTTATTATCCTTTGGGAGGCCCGAACCTGTCTAAAATCCCTGTCTCATTTTGTTTGTGAGGCAACCATTGAATTTTGATCACAGACTTCCCCATATGCCTATACAAATCTCATCCGTGGATAACCCCATAGAATACTGTTGTTCTTACGCAATGACAGCGCGACAGGTAGGAGAGGTTTTGTGTAATTCTTTTTTCGGGTTCAATGGCCGTTATTTGCAAGGTGAACACTAAGGTTCCTGTCGGCGTTGTCATCACCTTCAGGAACCTCACCTTCGTTGGCGATTCCATGCGCCAACTTGTCCTCTCCAACGCTCCTGTATGCCAGGCGAGGACTTCACGCACTCCCCCTGTGCACCCTGCCGCTAGGAGCGCGACGTCCGACCATGCCAAAGTGGCTTTAGCACCTAAGCGTGCAGCTCCCTCTACCATGTGTCGACCCGTCTCCAATGACTCCCCCGCCGACTTTGTCATCTTCGCCAATTCAGGTGAACGCACGGTTCGGTGGCGTCAATTCACCGAGGTCGTCCTTTGGGAACCTCACCTTCGTTGGCGATTCAATGCGCCAACTTGTCCTCTCCAACGCTCCTGTATGCCAGGTGAGGACTTCACGCACTCCCCCTGTGCACCCTATCGCTGGGAGCGTGGCGTCCCACCATGCCAAAGTGGCTTTAGCACCTAAGCGTGCAGCTCCCTCTACCATGTGTCAACCCGTCTCCAATGACTCCCTCACTGACTTCGTCATCTTCACCAATTCAGGTGGACGCACGGTTCGGTGGCGTCAATTCACCGAGGTCATCACTACGCGGACCGGGAGGCATGGCGTGACAGTCGCCCCGATGCTTCCTCCTATGAAGGCTGTCATGATGATGACAGCCGTCGTCTCTGACGATGAGCCCACCACCAACTCTGCCGAGTCCAGCAATCACCGGCGGCATTGTCGGAGGTGTAATGTCTCCCGCTCACTTCGCTGAGGGAGGGCTCAAGCTGCCAGAACCTCACGGTACGACGCGCAAGAAGCCTATACGGTGGACTTTGACGGTCAGGTCGTATATCGTACTTTCATGACAAACCTAGTCGCCATCTAGAGGGCATTCTCCGCCCTCTCGGATACACCCGAGCTCCAGAGAGCTTGGGTGATGACGCAGGCTGCTGCCGCCCAACTCGTCGAGGTGGCGCCATCTGCGCGGTCGAGATCTTTCCACCGTAACGCTACTCCCTGATTGTCCAGTCAGTCGTGACACTCCTGACCGAGTGATCGCCAGGGGAGCTCTTTCTCGGTTGATGCGAGTGAAATCATTGACCAGGCGCGTGACGCGCGCAACATCATCTCTTGTCGTCGTGGATACCGTGAGCGCAGCGAGCTCCGTCGCTGGGAGCGCTTTGATCGGAGCCACGGGACGCCAGGAGTAAGCCTATGCGAGGACGTAGACTCTTGCCACAACGGCTTCCCAGCCTTCACCGAGCGACTTCGCCGGATGGTATGGCCAAGAGGCTTTCGCCCATCAGGAATCGGGCCCTATGACGGCAAGACTGATCCTTCCCAATGGCTGTGGCTGTATTACACGGCCATCCGAGCAGCGAGAGGGGACCACGACGTTATGACAAACTACCTCCCTGTTATGCTTTCACCAGCTGCCATCAGCTACTTGGCAGGGCTCTAGGAGAACTCCATCAACTCCTGGGATCAGCTGTACGATGTCTTTATCGCTAACTATCAAGTCACCTGGCAAAGGCTAGCCTCACAGCACGACTTGTGCCAGATACGCCAGAAGAGCGACGAGTCCCTCCGGGATTACATTCGCCGCTTTTCTTAGCGATGAAACACCATCGCCAGCATCTCCGACGCTGACGTTATGACTATATTTTAGGATGGACTGAGAAAGCCGTCGAAGTTATTTCACCACTTGGTGATGAATGAGCTTGCGACGCCAGGCGAGATGATCACCACCGCCGAATAATTCACCAATGCCGAGGACGCCGAGTGGGAGCAGATGCACCCGACCACTCGGGAGTCCCGCAAAGATAAGAAATGCTCGGAGGTCGTCACCGATCGCCGCGGCGCGATGACCATGACAAACCAGAGTCCTTCCAATCGAAAGATCAAAAGAGAAAATCTGAGCACGTCATGGTTGCCGAGGAGAAACCTCGATCCTGAGGACGGGGGAACTCGATGATGCAGGAAATGCTGGATAAGCCTTGCATTTTTCATACCACTCGCCGATGTTACCAGCTGCAGAACCAAATGGCCAAAGAGGCGGAAGAAAATCCCTGATAAGACATGCGTCGCTTGGACGATAAAAAGAAAAAGACTCACCGGGAGGGCAAGGATGCCGACTTCTCGGCCGAAAATGACTTCTAGGAGCCCGCTCGAACGGTCTCCATGATCTTCAGTGGAGCGGCTGCAATAGAATCCAAGCGCCCGCAAAAACTGCTTGCCCGTCGCGTTAATACCATCAGCGACAGGGCAATCAAACGCCTGCGGTGGTCAAAAATCCCGATTACCTTTAGCCGGGACGACCAGTGGACGGACGTCCCCAAGCCAGGTCGATTCCCACTGGTGGTCGACCTAGTGATCCTTAAGGTGCGCCTCAAGAGGGTACTAATTGATGGTGGTAGCGGTCTCGATGTCCTGTTCAAGGGAACTTTCTTTGCACTCGATATCGACGAATCGACGCTTCATAAGACGGACACGTCTTTCTATAAGATTGTCCCGGGGAAGGCCTCCATCCCACTCGACACCCTTACTTTGTCGGTGACGTTTGACACTCGGAACAATTTTAGGACCGAGTATGTCAAATTCTATGTCACTGACTTTGAGACTGCCTATCATGCCGTGCTTGGTAGGCCCTCCCTCGCCAAGTTCATGGCGGTGCCCCACTATACATACCTGGTCCTCAAAGTTCCAGGACCAGCGAGGGCCTTTTCTGTTAAGGGAGACGTCGCTACCTCCCACGCCTGTGAGTAGGAAAGCCTCACGTTGGGAGAAGCGGTGGATATTTTCGTCCGAATGGAAGAGACCGTCTAGGCGGCCAAGACCACGCCGATCGCCGACCTCGACATTTCAACCGCCGTGCCATCGACATCGGGCATGTTGCCATCGCCAGCTGAGTACAAGAGTATTCAGCTCTCAGACGCCGACCCATCCAAGACGGCCCTTATTGGGACAGCGCTAGATCCTAAATATAAAAGCGCGCTCGTCTGCTTCCTCCACGCCAACATTGACATATTCGCCTGGCACCCCTCCGACATGCCGGGCGTACCAAGGGAGCTGACCGAGCATGATCTCCATGTCTTCCCGACCGTCAAGCCGATCAAGCAAAAAATACGTCGATTCGCCTAGGAGCGTAAAGAGGCTATCAAGGAGGAGGTCACCCAATTGCTAGCAGCCAGGTTTATCAAAGAGATATATCATCCCGACTGGATAGCAAACCCAGTCCTTGTAAAAAAGAAAAATAAAGAATGAAGAATGTGCATTGACTACACCGATCTCAATAAGCAATATCCAAAAGATCCTTTCCCGCTGTCGCGCATTGATCAAGTGGTGGACTCCACAGCCGCCTGTTCACTTTTTTTGCTTCCTGGATTGCTATTCGGGTTATCATTAAATCAGACTGAAGGAAGAAGATCAAGAAAAGACATCATTCATCACTCTATTCGGCGCATATTGTTATACATCAATGCCCTTCGGGCTCAAGAATGCTGGAGCTACATATCAACACGCCATACAACGTTGTCTCACCGACCAGATTGGACGCAACGTTGAAGCCTACGTGGACGATGTCGTCATCAAGTCAAGAGATTCAGAAGATCTAATTTCTGACCTCCAAGAGAATGTAGACAATCTTCGCAAATTTTGATGGAGGCTCAACCTGGACAAATACGTCTTCGGGGTGCCGACTGGGAAGCTGCTCGGATTTGTTGTCAGCAGTCGGGAAATTGAAGCCAATCCAGAGAAAATATCGGCGATCATCAACATGGCCAAACCGACTAGCGTGAAGAACATTCAACGCCTAACGGGCTGCATGACGGCACTCGGGCGTTTCATCTCTTGACTCGGTGAGCGAGGAATGCCATTCTTCAAATTATTGAAAAAAGAGGGCAATTTTAATTGGACTCCGGAAGCAGACCAGGCGTTCGCCAACCTCAAAAAGTTTCTCACCAAACCGCGTGTTCTGGTTGCGCCGAACCCTGAAGAAACCTTGCTCCTCTACATCTCTGCCACGACATGCGTGGTCAGTACCGCCATGATCGTCGAGCGCCCAGAGGAGGGCCACGCCTACCCGGTTCAGCGATCGGTGTATTTCATATCTGAAGTATTCGGACCGTCCAAAGCCTGATACTCTCAGATTCAGAAGCTCTTTTATGCCGTGCTCATCACCGTCAGGAAGCTCAAATATTATTTCCAGGCGCACTCAGTGGATGTAATTACAGAATTTCCACTCGGCGACATTCTCCGCAATCGAGACGCCACTGGTCGGATTGTTAAGTGGGCCATCGAGTTAGGTGAATATACTCTCGATTTCAAGCCTCGAACGGCTATCAAGTCTCAAGCTCTCTCCGACTTCATCGCCGAGTGGACCGAGATTCAAATCCTGCCGACCACCAAGACCCAGGAGCATTGGGTCTTGTATTTTAACGGCTCCCTTAGCATTGATGGAGCAGGTGCTGGAGTACTTCTGATCTCTCCTCAAGTTGAACGCCTGAAGTATGCTCTTCAACTTCTATTCATGGTGTCTAACAACGTGGCTAAGTACGAAGCACTCATCAATGGCTTGCGGATTGCTATTTCCCTTAGAGTTAAACGCTTGATAGTATATGGCGATTCAAAATTGGTCATCAGCCAAGTCAACAAAGACTGATCTTGTACCAGTGATAAAATGGATGCATATTACATGGAGGTCCGCAAGTTAGAAGGCAAGTTCTATGGCCTTGAGTTCCATCACGTCCCCCGGGATGAGAACTCGGCCGCCAACCTCCTCACCAAATTGGGATCTTCCCGAGCACTGGTGCCAAGCGGTGTCTTTCTCCAGGAACTCGACAAACCGTCGGTTCACACTAAAGAAGCACAACCCTCGGACACCAAGGAAACACATTATGTCTTGGTTATCACCGACGACGCTGAGGATTGGCGCCAACCCTTCATCGACTTCATCTTTACCACCAAAGCTTCTGAAGACAAGGACCTGGCTATCCGCCTCGCCCGAAGGAGCAAGTAATATGTTGTTGTAGGAATAGAATTATACAAGAGGGCCGCCTCCACTCGAGTACTCATGAAATGTGTTACCCGATCCCAAGGGTCAGAAATATTAAAAGAAGTGCACTCGGGCTTGTGTGGAAATCATGCTGGCGCACGCACATTGGTCGGCAAGGTCTTTCGGTCTGGCTTTTATTGGCCGACCGCCAACAAAGATGCCAAGTCGCTGGTCCGAAGCTGCCAAGGCTGTCATTTTTTTGCCAAACAGCACCATCTCCCTGCTCAAGCTCTCCAAACCATTCTGCTCTCGTGGCCATTTGCGTGTTGGGGGCTTGATATGGTTGGCCCATTCCAAAAGGCCTCCCAGGGATATGATCGCCTATTCGTCGTAATTGACAAGTTCACAAAGTGAATTGAAGTTATGCCACTTTAAACCAGCACAGCCAAAAAAGCTACAGAGTTCATCCAAGGTATCTGCTATCGGTATGGTGTTCCTAACCAGATTATTACCGACATTTGTACTCAGTTCACCGGCAACGATTTTTGAGAATTCTGCGAAAACCGATATATTCAAGTAAAATATGCATCTGTGGCACACCCAAGAGCAAATGGTCAATGTGAACGAGCCAACGGTATGATACTCCAAGGCTTAAAAGCCAGAGTTTTTGATCTCCTCAACAAGTTCGGTAGTCGGTGGATGAAGGAATTGCCTATAGTTCTTTAGGGACTTCGCACTCAGCCAAGTCGAGCCACTAGTCGGACTCTGTTTTTTCTTGTATATGGATCAGAGACCATTCTGCCGGTGAATATGCTCTATGAATCCCCACGAATCCAACACTATGGTGAAGGTGCCACCGAGCAGACAAGAGAAGAGGACATTGATAGTCTCAAAGAAGCTCGCCTGTTCGGTACCAGCAAGTCTTACGCCGATATCACGATCACAATGTGCGTGGTCGGTCATTTCAAATTGGTGACCTAGTCCTACGCCGAGTACAGTCTGTAGTTAGTGTACACAATCTTTCTGCTCCATGGGAAGGGTCATTCATTGTAGCAGAAGTTACTCGACCAGGCTCTTATCGACTGATGCGTGAAGACGGCCAACGTGTCCCTAATTCTTGGAATATCGAGCATCTTCGTCGTTTTTACCCATGATGTTATAAGCTACGTTTTCTTATCTTGGGTTAATAAAGATGTTCTTTTCAATTCTTTCTTTATTCTTATTTCTTTTTTCTGCTCGATCCCGAGTGCTTGCCTTCTCATCACCCTAAGCCAAAGTCTATGGCCCGCTCTAGCTTTGGTGAGTACTTATTGAGATTTGTTGCCCACTCGGGGGCTCGCCATTCGCCGTACTGTTTGTCTGACGTCCTTTTTTTAATTATTTCTGACTACTTGTGAAGCTGAACGTTCCATATGCGTGCACGCGGCTCAAGTTCCCTGCGCTGCGAACAACAGCTATACCAATCACTCAGAAATCAGAAAATGGTGGTCGGACACAGTACAATTTTAACTTCAAAATGTCATTGCATTAAAAGTTAACTATATATATAGTTCTTTTCTCTATATATTTTTAATCTACTTGGCAGGTTCTTCCGGATATGGCTCCAAGTCTTGGACGAGTACAGCCGCCGTATCCTCCACCTCCACGTAGATCCGCTCCACGTTGGATTCTTTGACGTTCGCTGGCCACCCCGCCTGGATGCGATCCATCTGAGCAGTCAGGTATAGTGCTCGGACTATGCCAAGCACGTGAGTGGCTGCCAATCGCATGAAGTCCCGGGCTTGATCCCGTAGACGTGCCGCCGACCCTTGGAGTCGCTCCAGAAAATGCTCCATCGTCCACTCGGCGTTGGTTGGCTCACCGTCAATAATCTTGACGAGCGTCTCCGTCCCCACCCAGACGTGGTCGAGCTGCGCCTGAGTATTGCTCAGACGCATCTCTAGGTCGGCGAACTGAGCGTTCACCCGCCGATGTAGTTCTGCAAAGCATCAAGATAAGTGTTACCCAATATTCCAATTCAAAATTATTGACGATAATATTGGACGACCATACTTTTGTACTCACCGACTGCTTCATCGGCCTTCTTCTTGGCGACTGTGGCGGCGACCTCAGAGGTGGTGATTTTCTTCTTCAGCTTGGCCTCCTCGGCCTCAGCTTTCGCTGGCCTTTCCTTGGCCTCATCACGTTCGGCCATGGCCACCCCTGCCGTAATGACTGACTGCTCAGCCATGGCAGTCGCCGTCTCCAATTGGGCCTCCAGGGTCGCACAGTCTATTAATCGCCATGATTAGACTGATGCAACACAAATACTACCAACAACTTATGAAGTGGCTAGATACTTACCGGAGGATCGGATGTCTAACTGGGTAAGGAGGATCTCATTGTCCTTCTCTGCCATCCTCCAGGCGGCCTCCCTCCTCGCCAGCTGCTCCGTTAATCGCTGCAGCAAGTACATGGTCAGCTATAAATGACAGATTACCAATATAAATTCATGTAAGCCAGACTTACGACAGTCGTACGGGTGAGACGGCTGAATACGTTAGAGCATTCTGCCAACCCCCGATGCACTTCATCGCCAACGGGGCCACCTCCCGACCACGTCGCCTCCGCCGATGGCGGCACCGCATTTTCTGCCTCCCCCACTCGAGGGTCGCCGGTCGGCTGCTCTCCTATCGCTACATCGCTAGTCGGGCCAGCTTTGGTCGGCATGGCTCCAGCATCAGTCGGGGCACCGCTGCTAAGCACGGTTGTGATCGGTGCCCTTGCAATCGGGATCTCTGCTGGTCGGCCCTCGGGGGTTGGCGCAGCTGTGGTCGGCCCGGTAGTGGCCGTGAAGATAACCACATCAGTGGTCACCACCGTCGTCACAGTCATTGTCACACCAGCCGGCACGGTCGCCGTCGCGTCATTCCTTCCGCCGACCACCCCGGAGCCACTAGTCGTCGATGGGCTAGTCAAGCCACCGTCATCGGGCAACGGTTCCGGCACGCTATCAAATAGACAAAAGTTAAACCTATTGCCTGCATAGTGTTCCTCAATGTTGGTAAGGCATCAACTTACTAGGTGAACTTCCGGAACGCGCTTCTCTTTACCCGGGAATATTTACCCGAAGGGCCTCCCGATGGCGGAGGAGGAGGCGGCAGAGGTGGAGGTGAGGGTGATGACGATGATGACGCCGTCACTTTCGCCCCACAGGCCGGCCTAGCCTCGGATGTCTCCGAGTTGGCACTAGCCTCTCCAGAAAAATGATGATGGCACCTTAGGTTTCCCCTGCGATGCCACCGCCGTGCGCGACTTCTTCGCCGCGGGAGAACAAACATCTTTGTCCTTTCTCTTCTTTGTTCCGATCGGCCCGATCGGTCGATCGATGTCCTTCTGCCCGACCGTACGAGGCTGCTCGGGCAAAGGAGCCAGAGAGCAATATGCTTCTCGCCCCTGCAATGAGGACTCAGTGAGCACCCGGCAGGTGATATTACCAAACATCAATGCAAAAACAATAAATAAGAAGAAAGGCTTTACCGCCGGTCGAGGATTGAACAACTTGTACGAGCGCAGGCTATCATCATTTTTGATCACCATCTTGGGGGCAAGGAGGTCCCACACTCGCTTTTGCGCCCTCTTTCGTGGTTAGGAGCTCCGGAGACTCCCGAGAGGAGTCCGATCGCCCCGCATACTCGTACCCCGGTCGCGCTCGGCACTTGCAGGGCTGAACGCGGCAAAGCACAAAGTTAAGGGTCACATGGACCCTATTCAACTTTTGCTTCCAAAGCTCGCCGATCTCTCGAACAAGCTCGTTCACCTGGGCCTGGTCTTCCGACCCGCACTGGTCTGACCAGGTCAAGGCCTAGGCTGGCACGCGATCGATCTCCGGCGAAAGGGTCGGCTAGTGGTTCTCGACATAGAACCACTAGGAGTGCCAGCCCTTGTTGGACGTCGAGAGGGGAACGGTGATGTACTTGGCCGCCTTACCGTCGTGGAGCTGGATCCCGACTCCACCAACGACCATCTTCTTCAGAAATCGTAGAGAAAAGAAGTAGTGAAAGAGGTTAAAGTGGGGGTCGATGCCGAGGTAAGCCTTGCAGAGATGAATAAAAATGGAAATGTAAATAATGGAGTTGGGGGTGAGGTTACAAAGTGAGATGTCGTAATGGTGGAAAAGGCCCCGAAGGAAAGGATGGGCCGGCAAGCCGAACCTGCGATGGAAGAAGGACTCAAACATCACCAGTTCATTGGAAGAAGGACCCATAAGGACAGCACCTTTGTCGAAAGAACTCTGGCCTTCTCCAGGAGCTGAACCCGACGCTCCGTCGCGCTGGACCTCATGAACTCTTTCGGTCGGTCGACGACGGCGCTGGAGTCGGTGGTTGCCATCGAGACGTTGCACGGAGGAGCGAGGGGCTCAAATTAAAGAGGCAATAGGCTTTGTGAAGGCACACTACGCAATAGCAGTGGCGATCGGGACGGCGAGGTGCCAGTGGGAATGTTTTAGGCGAGAGGAAGAAGATAAACAGCGAAAGCGTGCGGCGAACGAAGTACTAAATGGGCTATTTATAGCTGACCGCGCGATGGTTCGGGCGCCCGCTCCACCGCAATCACCTCGGGACAAACTTGGAAAGCGAGACCACGTTATTTGTCGCCAGACAAACCGCCACGACGACCCCATCTGACCGCTCAAAGCAAATCAGATGGTTGCGCGCGGGAACCGAACCGACGCCCACTCCAACTGACATCCACAGTCGGGGCGCCTGGGAGCTCGCACGCCTTTTCCCATAAATTGAATCTGACGAGATCCTGTCCTCTCCACTAGACACCACCTCACGAGGACTGCCATGGACCCCATGTACTCCATTACTCCTACAGCCGCTAGTCTGACATCTTTTCCTACCGAAACCTCTATGGACCCCTCGTACGCCTGCAGTTGCCAATATGCGGCAACTGGCGCCTGTCTCGCCAAAATCTCTGTGGGCCCCATGTTCCCTTGCAGCAACTGGTGCCTCTCTCACCAAAACGCGTGTTCGCCGAATCGCCATGCGACCCACCTACTCCTTCGACAACTCCGCCTGACGCCGTGTTCACCGAATCGCTATGGGGCCCACTTACTCGTCTGCTCCTATCAGCTCCGATTGACGCCTTGAAGGGCTCATTCGCTCCATTACGCCAACGGACTTCAGTAAACGCCTTTTCGCCAAAACACCGAAGATTTAAAACATCTCTCAACTCCAACGAGCACCCGACCGTTAAAACACTCGGGGGCTTAAATTTCTCCTACCTCAATGTGAACGAAGCAAGATTTTAGACTTTGAAGTTTGTTTCTCCAAACAAACCTTCAAGCTCGGGGGCTACACCCCACAGGTGCACCTGACCGGTGCACTCGCCTAGTTGATAAAGAAAAATTCATCAAAGATTAGCGCTCCTTACAGCTTCACGACTCCATCCTGAGGATTATCGCCTTTCTGCCGCAAAAAGCTCGGGGGCTCCTATCGGGGATATGACCTCGGGGTACTCTCTGAGTGCATTCATGTTGATCAGACAGAAGATGGGGTCAGGAAGACAGAGCGTTAAATATGATCTGGAAGTGGTCGGACCAACGAGCATCTCGAATGCAGTCAGTCAAATGGAGGACTCCCGACCGCCAGGGTTCGAGAAGACATCCGACCACCCAGACTCGGAGGGGATGCCCGATCACCAGGACTTGGGAGATCCGTTCAACAGTCGAACCACCACATCAATGGCAATAAAATCTAGGATATAACGGTCAAATCAATGTAGCGAATAACCGCTATAGTTATTAGCCCACGATCCCAGGTGATTTAAACCGATTTAAAAGGGATTAATGGGGCCGGTTAAACCTTGAACGCTAACCCCTAATCCCTGTAGTATATAAAGGGATCAGGAGCACCTCTTACAGAGAGGTCTTCTTTTTTCAGACTTACGCTCATACGCTTAAGATCCATTTCCAGGCTCTTTTGCTCATATTCACATACAGGACTAGAGTTATTATCCTCCGGAAGGCCCGAATCTGTCTAAAATCCCTGTCTCCTTTTGTTTGTGAGGCAACCATTGAATTTTGATCATAAACTTCCCCATACGCCTATATAAATCTCATCCGTGGGTAACCCCATATGATATTGTTGTTCTTACGTAACGACAAGTAGTGATGTAAATTAAATGAGAAGTGATTGTGATTGAATAGAATGAGAAAGTATGTGAATTTATTAAATAAAAAATGTATGTGATTGATTAAGACAGGGGAATAGATGAATAAGTAGTTATATTTAAGAACAAAATTTAAATGTTAGAAATTAAAGAGTTTAACCAACACTACGATTTTTGTTCTTAACAAGCTAGCTAGCTACTCTAGCTTGCTTAGGCCCTATTTATTTCAGCTTAGGATTATAGTAATTCAGCTTATAAAAAAAAGCTGAGTCACATCAGTTTATTAGATTGTTATAATCTATACTTTAAATTATAATAAGTTGACCTATTTATTTTAGTTTACAAAAATAATTGAATTACTTAATCCTAAACTAAAACACCGTGTCCTTCACTCCTCTCTAAGTATAGAAGTAGGGCATGAGTTTTGAGATCGTCAATTCGTATGGCAACGATTGATGCAGCCTAAGAAAATTATTAGGCTACGAGGACGATATCATTTGTTTTCTCGACGAACTCGAGCCCTTAATCTATGCGCGTGTAGGCGTTATCTTCTCGAGATTAGTGCCCTGCAACACTAGCAACGTCCATCTGCAGCCTCTCAGGCTCTCACCTTTTCCCTGTGCTTCCCTTCACCCAACCTCTTCTCCATGGTCTGGTCCTCCCCCGGGACGGCACATCCAGCTGCGTGTAATCCGATTTCTAGTGGAATTCGTTTCGTACTTTTCAAACATTTTCAAAATTCACGTAGCTTTATAGTTTTTATTAGTTTTTTATTTTTTATATTTGTCTTCATCAAATACATATTACATCTTACAAATAAACAACTAACATTTTTTAAATCGGAATAAATAAAAACTATATATATATATATGCTGATTGATTTCTTAATTCTCATTACACATATATAATGAATCAAAAAGTAGATGGACAGGGTTTGCAAAACCAACCACACACCAAAAACTGTGGGTGACCATCGTTGTTATTAGATTAGTAGTCAAGTTTTTTTTAACTCCAATTGGTAATACCCGCCTAGCATAATATTATTGCAGTTGCTCTCCCCTACTTTACTGTTGTGTTACACTCCAGCTAGCCGCCTCGCAACGCAAACAAGCTAGTGTTATTAGCAGTTTAATTACCATGATGGAAATTGACAAGCTAGTTGATGGAACATTTTGATCATATCTGACGACAAAGCAACACCCCTATGTATACCGAGTCAATCAATCTTATTTTCAAAATAATGTTTGGACAGCGTGGGACTCATAATCTGGTACTGCAGAATATCCTATTCCATGTTCTGCAGGTTCGGAAGGCCGAGGTAACACACCTGAGCTTTTTTATATTGCCTCAGCCAAAACTTTCGGGCTGTCAGCTCAGTAAAAATAAGATTGTATTGATTCCTCGGTTTCATAATATTACAAATTTGATATTTCATAGTACTATTTAAATTTATTATACTATAGAATATTAAATATGATTCTATATTATAATATTATAGAACGAGAGAATAGTAAGTTTTATTGATTCATCTGTTTATAACAGTAGAGTAGATAATTATTTGGTGTAATAGTGTTGGACTAGAAATGGATTTTTTTAAATAAACTTTAATTTTTTTCCTCAAGTTTTACAGAAGTAAACTAATTTTAATAATATTTACACAAATGTACCCGAATCGCCCGGCCAGAGACAGTGCGATTAGTGACCTATCACCCATTTAATTTAGAGCGATTAGTGAATTATCGCCTATTTTTTGGACGGTTCGGGACATATATATTGCTCGTTGAGTGGCGATTAATCATTGTGACAATTTTCTTAAAATAAAAACCGTTTTTTAAGCCAAACGACCTTGAAGTTTATTTCAATTCGGTTGGTTCGGTTTCGATTTATTTTTATCGACGGCTAATTATGACCCTGTCCAATCGCCCGCCCGTCAGGCAAAAGGCTAGCTGCAGGTGATCTAATCGCCCACCCAGCAGGTAATAGGCATTCGGGTATATTTGTTTATTTTCTTTAAAAAGTACCTCGTCCAATCAAAAAAATCATCCGTGCTATTATTTAAATTTTATTCTAAATATAACAACTTATATAATCTTCTCTCTCAAATCTTCTCATTTTATCCCATCTACCAACCCAAAAATTAAATCATTACGTGCACGGTGCCTCTTGATCTACTCATTCTCCCGATCTTCCTGCGGCGGCGGGCGAGTGCTAGGCGTCGAGCGGCGGCTGGCGAGCGGCGGTGCCATACGACAGTGGGCGACCGACGGCATGGATTTGAGGAGGCAGAGAGCATCGGCGACCGTAGATCTGGCGAGGCGGTGAGCGGCCGATGCCATGGATCTGACGAGATGGCGAGCGGCCGGCGCAGGTGTTGCACCGTGTAGGCTGCCGCGGTGGCGACAGCCTAAGACGAAGGCAGCCCCGTGTGGCGAAGGAGGAGGTGGGAGGCGACCGCGCACGGGGAGAGGCAGGGGATGGCGGCAGCGGG
>KE370886.1:260491-278565 GCA_000418225.1 Zizania latifolia
CGAGCTTGCCCCGTTGCCTCACTAACTCACACAACAGTCGCATGAGCTCACCCTGTTGTCACATGGTCACCTTGCCACCATGTGCACACCCCCGCCATCACGCACGCAGCTCACGAGTGGGGCAAGCTCGTCCTCTCGTTTTTAGGACGAGCTTGTTCTCTCATTTTTTATGGATGAGTTTGTTTTCTTGTTTTTTTATGAGCTTGTCTTGTATCCGAGAAGAATATTTCCCTTAGAGAATTATCCCATTTGTCTTCTAACTTAACGCCTTCAAAAGTGGGATCACATCATCCCATCCTATCCTATCCCACCAACAAAATACAACTTTACATTACACCACAAAATTAGAGCATTTTTGCAATTTTATAAACAAAGAGCTAGAATGCGACGGAGTAAACCCTCCTTTTAATGACGATTTTTACGAGAATCACACTAATTTTATAAAAACACTGCATTTTAAAGAAGATCTAAGCAACGAATACACTGCTCATCACCTAAGGGCATCCACAATGTGGACGTTAGAGGGGTCATAACCCTCTAAAGTCAGCCATATATATTGTGAAAGAATCCATAAGCTTTCTTGAGTTTATGGGTATCCATATGGCAATGGTCTAGTTATAAGCAATAAAAAATTATATATCTTCTCTCTTCTCAAGAGAAAAAAATCTGAATGAGATTTTTGAGTCATGAGTCATAAAGAAAAAACTATTTTTAATTAGAATGTGAGACCCATCTTAAGGGCAACTCAAAGTATATACATTGTAATAATTTCTCTAAGATTTATGGATTCCAGTTTATAGGATCTTTAGACCATATATACTGGAGATGCTCTAACCAGCTTCTCATTTTTTGCTCTCTATAACTAAAAATAGGGCCTCCCTGTCAAGATTAGCTCTCTATTTTTTTAAACACTGCATTCAGTTTTCTATATTTAACTTCCTATATTTTATCTATATATTTTATTAATATTATCTAACTACTATTCTACCACTAATAAAATTTATAACTGATTTATATTTGAATAACTTAATTTATAACCGATACATATACATTGTAACCATAATTTTACAATCTAATCATGTTTTGCTGTTCAACAAATCAAAATATCTATCAATTACATTAAAACTTACTAAAAATTGTAATTTTCTCATATCCTCACCTAAACATACAAAAAGAAGCTAAACGTGCTGTGGTTCAGTATATGGAAACATGTTATACATTTCTACAAGTAAGAAGGCAAGTATCAAAGTTTGTAGTCTCAGAAGAAACTGAACCCCTCCGATTCGTCCTGCTTCTCTTCTGATGTCTGTATGTTGCCTCCTCTCTTTCCCACTTCGATAATTATCTGCATACTCTAAACTATCTTCTGAGGCATTCGATGGTGATTCGTACTCTAGCTTGACAAACTAAAGCATGTAATTCAGGCCATTTATGACATCGTAAATCATCAATCCAATTATTCCACCAACCCAACTACCTAGATGGCTTCCTGCAAGGTAACCCAGCTTCCCCAATCTCTCCTCGCCATGTACATAGGTCTCAAATAAGGTGCCGGTACCTGCTTTCAGTCATGCTTTCCCAATGGCTTTCGAGCGATGAGCCGATGATGCTGGCGGATCGAGCGACCACGCCGACGGATCGAGCAAAGATGCCTTTCAAGGACACTTCGGGGCAGCAGGGCTGAGCTAGGGGCAATGATGCAGCAGATTGGAGCGGCAATGCAATGAACTAGGTACCGAATCCGTGCGGGAAGCATCGATGGTTAGAGATAGCGAGCGTACTTTGGCTTGCTACATATGGCGACCTTGCCCGAAAAAATAGCGAAGCAAATAAGATGGGAAGAGAGATAGAGAGCTGGTTGAAGAGAAGTTTTGAGATGTACTCCCTAGAAAATAGAGTAGGAAGGAGAATAGAGAAATAGTTAGAGATAGCGCTCTAAGCTCTTCCCTACTAAAAAACTTTAACCCCATCATTCGACCATTCTCAAACAAATTGTTAGGTTTTTGGGAGGCTACGCTAGCATTAATTTCAAAAAAAATTATCCCGTTCGCTCATAGATCATTACCTCTAGCTACGAAACGCGCTAGAGTAGCGGAAGTAGACTTGATGAAGCGCGTTCTCGATCAGCTCTGCTCAGTTCCGTCCGTTCGTCGGCGATGAAGACGACGTAGTCCGGTGATCTCCATGGGAAGATCAGCACCACAGTAGCAGCGACGTCTCTACGATATCCACACGTACAGAGACATAATCACTTCACGCTGGTATGCTAGTACCACGCAGGAAGTTAGGAGAGAGACGGCCACAACCGGTGTAGCCAGGAGAGGTGGCGGCTAGGGTTAGGTCGAAGCAACAACCAACATCAGCCTTTTCGTTCTAGCCCCTCCTCTCTTCATATAGTGTCCTCTCATGGGTCTTTAATCAGTATTAAAACCCAACAGATCTAATATGTTCGTTTGGTCCGAAAGTTCTGGTCCAGGCCCGAAACTTTCAAAAATAACCTTCTGTATGAATTTATTTCTACCTGGAAGTTCCGGTTCCACCCGGAACTTTCGGTTCGTCCAAAACACACCTTTCAGGCAGGCCCGGAACTTCCGGTCCAACCGGAACTTTCGGTTCCTCCAGAAACCGAAACTGGGGCTGGCCCGGAACTTTCGGATGCTCCAGAACCCGGAACTTCCGGTCTCAGGCCAGAACTTTCGGTTCCTCCAGAATTCTCTTGGGCATATTTCCATCAATCTTCCACTTGCACAAGAGCTAATTCTTGCAAGCTTTAAATCCCATCCCCTTAAGCGTGTGACCCGATAGGTTCATATGTAAACGGCCGCTACCCGGAAACCTTTCCGGATCGCTGGTCAACAGCGATACCTAGCAGCACATACTGACCCCCGAATGCATACAAAATATCATATCAACTGAACTTTGATATACTCACGCACCAATCCCTTTACCACACGACATCAGTCAAGCTCAAGGCGAGATTCGTACCACCCTTGTGATAGCTCGACACTTCACTCGATCAAGTAGTAGATTAATCATGATTAACTCTTTAATCATAGTGGCATGGCCATGTACTTTTCTAATCCAACTATCTCGAGGGGTCCAGAGACGTCTCTCTCATTATTTAGGAGGGGTAGATTCTATCTTGACCGCTCACATCCCACGACATGCTTCATAACACACCCGAAAACAACCTTTATAACTACCCAGTTACGGAATAGCGTTTGGAAGCCCCTAAGTGTGTCACTACACATTCTGGAATCAATGACGATCTCAGGTCTAAGGATTCTGTAGGTACACCATTTGAGATGACAACTGATAGCACATTAAAAATAACAATCCCAGCAGTATCTCAAAGTGGGTCTATCCAACACCATGTTCTCTAACATGTGTCCACATCACTGATTTGATATCTCTATATCTATGATCCGTGAAACATGATCATCAATCAGTCAAATGTGCTAATCTATGAATCATCACTGTCCCACATGACGATATGAGATTAGAGATCGTTTTAGAATAACATCGTAAAACAAAGATTTCCACAAATAAGTTATATACTTGCTGATCAATATAAAAGATATTTATTCAAGGAACAAGATAACCAATTATCTAAAGTACATTAGCATAGACATGACACTTTCTCTCATATACACTAAACTCAATTGCGTAAGTATCTAATACCCATGAAGTTCAAGTGCGCCTCATGCTTGGGCTATGAGATAGGCTACCCATGGAGTTTAAGTGTGCCTCATGCTTGGGCTGTGAGAGAGGCTTTGTCAACGGATCGATAACGTTTAAATTCATGTGCATCTTACATATCTTTACATCACATCTATCTATGATCTCACGGATAAGGTGATAGCGCTGAAGTATGTGCTTAGACTTCTGGTGTGACCTAGGCTCCTTTGCTTGCGCAATGGCACCACTATTATCACAATAGAGGTCCACTGACTGGACGCACTAGGGACAACTCCCAGCTCAGATACACATTTTCTGATCCAAACAGCCTCCTTCGCAGCTTCAGAAGCCGCAATGTACTCGCCCTCCGTTGTTGAATCTGTAACTGTTTCTTGCTTGGAACTCTTCCAACTCACTACGCCTCTATTGAGGCAAAACATAAATTCAGACTGTGATCACGAATCATCATTATCGATTTAGAAGCTTGCATCGGTGTAACCATTTATAACGAGCTCCTCCTCACCTCTATAGACTAGGAACATATCCTCAGTTCTTCTCAAGTACTTAAGGATACTCTTTACTATTGCCAGTGACTTTCACCCGGGTTTGATTGATATCTGCTCGTAACACTTAGAGCATAAGAAACACCTGGACGTGTACAAAGCATGGCATACATGATGGACCCAATTTTGAAGGCATACGGGATCGCACTCATCTTCTCCAGCTCATCAGATGTCAAAGAACACTTACTCTTGCTAAGTGTAACACCATGCGGCATTAGCAGAAAATCATTCTTGGAATTCTACATATTGAACCATTTTAATATCTTGTCGATGTACATGCTTTAGCTTAATCTAATTAGCCTTCTCGACCTATCTCTATAGATCTTTATGCCCAAAATATATGCTGCCTCTCCGAGATCTTTCATTGAAAAACTTTTCCTCAACGAAGATTTAACAGCATCAAGTATTGAAATATTATTTCCGATCAATAATATGTCATCCACATATAAGACCAGAAATACAAGTACGCTCCCACTAGCCTTTTTTAAATACAAGGCTCTTCTTCATTCTTGATGAAACCAAACCCTTTGATTACTTTATCAAAACGAAGATTCGAACTCCGAGAAGCTTGCTTCAGCCCAAAAATGGACCTTTGTAGCTTGCAAATTTTCCCAGCATTCTTTGGATCGTCAAAACCTTTAGACTGTGTTATATACACATCCTCACTTAGGTTTCCATTAAGGAAAGCTATTTTAACATCCATTTACCATATCTCATAGTCATAATATGCGACAATTGCTAGGATGATCCGAATAGACTTTAGCATTGCGACGGGCGAAAACGTTTCATCAAAATCAACACCTTGAATCTGCCTGAAATATTTCGCCACCAATTGTTAGAGATGCCGCTCTAAGCTCTTCCCTACTAAAAAACTTTAACCCCATCATTCGACCATTCTCAAACAAACTATTGGGTTTTAGGGAGGCTACGCTAGCATTAATTTTTTTTAAAAAATACCCTGTTCGTCTAGGAACCATAAGTGTAACATCATAGATCATTACCTCTAGCCAAGAAACATGCTAGGGCAGCGGAAGTAGAGTTGATAAAGCACGTTCTCGATCGGCTCCGCTCAGTTCCGTCCGTTCGTCTACGATGAAGACGACGTAGTCCGGCGACCTCCACGGGAAAATCAGCACCGCAGTAGCAACGACGCCTCTATGGTATCCACACGTACAGAGACAGGATCACTTCACACCGGTATGCTAGTACCACGCAGAAAGTTAGGAGAGAGATGGACACAACCGATGTAGCCAAGAGAGGTCGCGGTTAGGGTTAGATCGAAGCAACAACCGATAGCAGCTTTTTCATCCTAGCCCCTCCTCTCCTTATATAGTGCCCTCTCATGGGCCTTTAATCAGTATTAAAGCCCAACATATCTAATCTGTTCGTCTGGTCCGGAAGTTCTGGTCCAGGCCCGGAACTTCCGAAAATAACCTTCTGTACGAATTTATTTCTACCCGAAAGTTTTGGTTCCACCCGAAACTTCTGGTTCATCCAAAACACACCTTTCAGGCAGGCCCGGAACTTTCGGTTCCTCTAGAAACCAAAACTAGGGCTGGCCCAGAACTTTCGGTACTACCAGAACTTTTGGATGCTCTAGAACCCAGAACTTCTGGCCTCAGGCCAGAACTTCTGGTTCCCCCAGAATTCTCGTGGGCATATTTCCATCACAAACATCTTAGTGTGTTCCACATGTCAGCCGGTTTCTACAGAATTATTATCTGTCATGCCAAAACACTTTATCATCATTATCGAGGATATGACCCCGAGGTACTTCACGACAGTGATAGCAATCAAGTGAAAGGAGGGGTCGGGAGACGAAGCATTAAAAACGACCCAGAAGGGGTCGGATCATTCAATAGCCCAAGAAGAGGTCGGCAGTCTGAAAAGCTCCTGAGTCCCGCACTCGAAAGATGGCCCGATCACAGGCACTCGGACGATCAACGATAGCTAGACCGCCCCATCAATGACAATAAAGCCCGGACGTGTAACTGTTCAATTAGGACAGCGAGTAACGCTAGGGTTAATTGCCCACATCCCCACCGTTTTAACTGTTATAAAGGGACTTAATGGGGCGCATAAAGCCTAAGCGGTAACCCTCTAGCCCTGATAGTATATAAAGGGATCGGGGTAACCTCTTATACGGGGTGTTCTTTTGGCTACACATTCTGATATGTTTAAGACCATTTCAAGCCCTTAAACTCATATTTCCACATACACAGGACTAGGGTTATTATCTTCCGGGAGACTCGAACCTGTCTAATTATTGTGTCTCGTATTCTTTGAGGCAACCATTGAATCTCGACCACGGTCGTCCTTTTACACCTACATAAAACTCCTCTGAGGGTAACCCCGTAGAGGACTGTCATACTTACACAACGACAGTTGGCGCGCTAGGTAGGGGTTTGGCTCTGTGAAGATTTTTAAATTTGGATTCAATGGCCGTTTTGTGCAAGGTTAACACCTAGGTTTCCGTTGGCTCCATCATTACCTTCGGGAGCCTGACTTTTGTTGGCAATTTTATACGCCAACTCATTCCCTCCACCTCTGCCGACACCAAGGCGAAGGTTGCACGCGTGCCCGTCATGCGCCCAACTACTTCCTCTACACGGGGCGCAGCTCGCCCCAAGGCGATCAAGGCGAATGAACGCCCTGCTCCACCAAGCGCTCGCTGACCCGTCTCCATCGACTCCCCCACCGACTTCATCATCTTCGCCAACTCAGGCAGGCGCACGGTCCAGCGATGCCAATTTAGCAAGGTCGCTTCGGCATGGACCCGGAGACAGAACATGTTGGTCACACCGATGCCTCCTCCTATAAAGGCTGTCATGATGATGACGGCCGCCGTCTCTGAGGACGAGCTCACCACCAACGCCACTAAGTCCAGCACTCACCGGCGGGAGCGTCGGAGGCGGAATGCCTCCCACTTACTTCATCGAGGAAGGGCTCAAATAGCTGGAGCCTCGCGTCAAGACACGCAAGAAGCGTTCACGATGGACTTTGAAGGTCACGCCGTGTACCGCACGCCTACGGTGAATCTTGTCACCATTGAGAGGGCACTCTCCGCCCTCCCCGACACACATAAGCTTCAGAGGGCTCGAGCAATGACGCAAGCTGCCGCCACCCAACTCATCGAGGCGGCATCGCCAGCACGATCGTGAGCTCCTGACCGTGACACTACTCCCCAATCGTCTAGTCCAACATGACGCACCCGACCGAGCGAGCGCCATGGGAGTTCCTACTCGGGTGATGCCCGAGAGATCATCAACCAAGTGCGTGATACGCGCAACACTATTTCTCTCCATCATGGAGAACGCGAGCACGGTGAACTTTGTCGCTGGGAACACTTCAACCGAAGCCACGGAACACCGGGAGCTAGCCAGCCAGAGGACTTCGACTCCCACCACAACGGCTTCCGGCCTTCATCGAGCGACTCCGCCTAGTGGTATGGCCACGGGGTTTCCGTCCGTCAGGGATCGAGCCCTACGACGGTAAGACTGACCCCTCCCAGTGGCTACGGCTATACTATATAGCCATCAGAGCAACAAACGGGGACCACAACGTAATGGCCAATTACCTCCCCGTCATGCTCACCCCAGCTGCTATCAGTTGGCTAGCTGGGCTCTCGGTGAACTTTATTGACTCCTGGGACCAGCTGTGCGATGTCTTTATCGTCAATTATCAAGGGACATGGCAAAGGCCGGTCTCTTGGCACAACATGCGCCAAATACGCCAGAAGAGTGACGAGTTCCTTCGGGATTATATTCGTCGCTTCTCCGAGCGTCGGAACACCGTCACCAGCATCTTCAACGCCGACGTCATCTCCATCTTTCAAGATGGATTGAGAAAACCGTCAGAGTTATTTCGTCACCTAGTGATGAATAAGCTAGCGACTTCAGGTGAGATGATCACCTCCGCCGAGCAATTCGCCAACGCTGAGGATGCCGAGCGGGGCGGATAAACCTGACCACTCAAGAGTCCCGCAAAGATAAGAAGCGCTTGGACGATCGTCATCGATCACCGTGGCGTGACGACCGCGACAAACCAGAGACCTCCCGATCGAAGGATCGAAAGAGAAAGTCTGAACACGTCATGGTCGCTGAAGAGAAACCCAGATCTAGATGTCGGGGGCACTCGGCGATGCAGGAGATGCTAGATAAGCCTTGCATTTTCCATCTAAATAGCAGCCACACCACCCGCTGGTGCTACCAGCTGTAGAACCAGATGATTAAAGAGACGAAAGAAAACCCCTGGCAAGACAAGCATCGTCAGGATGACAAAAGAAGAAGCCTCGCTGGGAGAACAAAGACGCCGACCCCCCCGGCCGAAAATGACTTCCAGGAGCCCGCTCAGACGGTCTCCATGATCTTCGGCGGGACAATCGCCGCAGAGTCTAAGTGCCAGCAGAAACTGCTTGTCTATCACGTCAACACCATCAGCTACAAGGCGATCGAGCGCCTACGGTGGTTAGAAGTCCCGATCATCTTCAGTCAGGACGACCAGTGGACAGACGTCCCTAAGCCGGGTCGGTTCCCACTGGTGGTCGACCTAGTAATCCTCAAGGTGCACCTAAAGAGAGTGCTGATTGATGGTGGTAGCGGCCTTGATGTCCTGTTCAAGGGGACCCTATCGACGCTAGGCATCGGCGTGTCGATGCTACAGAAGACGGACAGGTCTTTTTATGGGATTATCCCGGGGAAGGCCTCCATTCCACTCGGCACGCTTACCATGACAGCGATGTTCGGCACTCGGGACAATTACAAGACCGAGCACATCAAATTCTACATCACCAACTTCGAGACCGCCTACCATGCCGTGCTCGAAAGGCCGTCCCTCACCAAGTTCATGGTGGTGCCATATTACATGTATCTAGTCCTCAAGATCCCTAGACTAGAAGGGGCTTTTTCGATAAAGTGAGACATCGCCACCTCTCACGTGTGTGAGCGGGACAGCCTCGCCTTTGGAGAGACGATCGACATCTCTGTGCAGATGGAGGAAACCGTCCAAGTAGCCAAGACCACGCTGACCCATGACATGGAGATCCCAACCGCCACGCCGTCAACCTCGGGCTTAGCGCCCTCGCCAGCTGAGTACAAAAGTATTTAGCTCTCGACGCCGACCCCTCCAAGACGGCGCTGATCGGGACAGCGCTAGATCCTAAATAGGAAAGCACGCTCGTCAGCTTCCTCCACACCAACATTGACATATTTGCCTGGCACCCTTTCGATATGCCAGGCGTACCAAGGGAGCTGATAGAGGACGAACTCTATGTATTTCCGACCACTAAGACGGTCAAATAAAAGATGCGTCGATTCACCTAGGATCGTAAAGAGGCCATCAAGAAAGAAGTCACCCGCCTATTAGCGGTTGGGTTTATTAAAGAGATATATCATCCTAACTGGGTTACGAACCCAGTTCTTGTAAAAAAGAAAAATGGAGAATGGAGAATGTGCATGACTATACAGATCTCAACAAGCGATGCCCAAAAGATCATTTTCCGCTGCCGCACATTGACCAAGTGGTCGATTCTACCGCCGGTAGTTCCCTCCTCTATTTCCTAAATTGTTATTCAGGATATCACTAGATCAGCCTAAAGGAGGGAGAGCAAGAGAAGACATCCTTCATCACTCTATTCGACGCCTATTGCTATACATCAATGCCCTTTGGGCTCAAGAATGCCGGGGCTACATATCAGCGAGCCATTCAACATTGCCTCACCGACCAGATCGGGCGTAACATGGAGGCTTATGTGGATGATATCGTTATCAAATTCAAGCGCATGTAAGATCTTATTCCTAACATCTAGGAGACTATTGACAACCTCCGCAAGTTCAGGTGGTGGCTTAACCCTGAGAAATGTGTGTTCGGGGTGCCGACCGGGAAGCTACTCAGTTTTGTTGTCAGCAGTCGGGGAATTGAAGCCAACCCCGACAAGATCTCGACGATTATAAACATGGCTAAGCCAATCAGCGTCAAGAACATTCAGCACCTCACGGGTTGCATGACTGCACTCGTACGATTCATCTCCCGACTTGGTGAACGGGGGATGCCGTTCTTTAAGTTGCTGAAAAAAGAGGGTAATTTCACATGGACTCCGGAGGCCGATCAAGCATTCGCCGACCTCAAAAAATTCCTCTCCACACCGCCAGTCCTGGTCACGCCGACCCCCGGAGAGACGTTACTCCTCTACATCTCTACCATGACCCATTTGGTCAGTACAGCCATGATCGCCAAGCGCCTAGAGGAGGGCCACGCCTACCCGGTCCAACGACCGGTATACTTTATATCTAAGATACTTGGACCGTCCAAAATCTGATACCCTCAGGTCTAGAAGCTCCTATACGCCGTCCTTATCACACCTGGAAGCTCAAGCATTATTTCTAGACGCACTCGGTGCACGTCATCACCGAATATCCACTCGACGACATCCTTCGGAATCGAGACGCTACCGGTCGAATTGTAAAATGGGCTATCGAGTTGGGTGAATATACCCGCGATTTCAAGCCCCGAACGGCCATCAAGTCTCAAGCCCTCGCCGACTTCATCGCCGAATGGACGAAAATTCAACTTCCACCGACTGCCGATACTCAAGAGCATTAGGTCATGTATTTTGATGGTTCCCTCAGCATTGACGGAGCAGGCGCTGGAATTCTCCTGATTTCTTCCAAAGGTGAAAGACTAAAATATGTTCTTCAGCTATTGTTCATGGCGTCTAATAATGCAGCCGAGTATGAAGCACTCGTCAATGGCTTGTGAATCGCCGTCTTCCTTGGGATCAAGCACTTAATGGTGTACGGAGATTTCAAGTTAGTTATCAGTCAAGTAAATAAAGACTGGTCATGCACCAATGAGAAGATGGATGCGTATTGTAAAGAGGTCCGAAAGCTAGAAGGCAATTTTTATGGCCTTGAGTTCCATCTGGTCCCTAGGGATGAGAACTCGGCCGTTGACCTCCTCGCCAAGCTGGGATCATCACGAGCCTCGGTGCCGAGTGGCGTTTTTCTCCAAGAGCTCAAAAAGTCATTGGTCTAGACTGAAGAAGTACAACCCTTGCATAACAAGGAAGTCCCTTCCATCTTAGTCGTTACCGAAGATGCTGAAGATTGGCGCCAACCCCTCATCAACTTCATCCTTACCGCCAAAACTCCCGAAGACAAGAATTCAGCCATTCGTCTCGCCCGACGGAGCAAGCAGTATGTCATTGTGGGGTCGGAGTTATACAAGAGGGCTGCTTCAACCCGAGTGCTTATGAAATACGTCAGCCGATCCGAGGGCTCGGACATAATATAAGAAGTGCACTCGGGAATGTGCGGAAATCACGTCGGCGCTTGAACACTGGTAGGCAAGGCTTTTCGATCAGGTTTTTATTGGCTGACCGCCAATGAAGATGCCAAGCTGCTAGTCAGGAGCTGTCAAGGATGCCAATTTTTCACTAAGCAGAATCATCTCCCTGCTCAGGCTCTCCAAACCATTCTGCCTTTGTGGCCGTTTGCATGCTGGGGGCTTGACATGGTCGGCCCATTTCAGAAGGCTCCTTAGGGATATGATCGCCTCTTCGTCGTCGTTGATAAGTTCACGAAGTGAAATGAAGTCATGCCACTAAAGACTAGCACCACCAAGAAAGCCACAGAGTTCATCCAGGGCATAATTTACCATATGGCGTCCCCAATCAGATCATTACCGATCTTGGGACTCAGTTCACCGGCAATGACTTTTGGGAATTCTACGAAGACTGGTGCATCGAAATCAAATATGCATCCGTGGTACATCCAAAGGCGAATGGCCAGTACGAACGAGCCAACGGCAAGATACTCCAAGGCTTGAAGGCCAGAGTTTTTAACCCTCTCAGTAAGTATGGTGGTCGGTGGATGATGGAACTGCCAGCTGTTCTTTGGGGGCTCTGTACTCAGCCCAGCCGAGCCACTGGTCGGACCCCGTTTTTCTTAGTATACAGGTCAGAGGCCATTTTACCGGTGGATATGCTCCACGAATCTCCGAAAATCAAACATTATGAAGAGGGAGCCACCGAACAAACGCGAGAAGAAGACATCGACAACCTCGAAGAAGCTTGACTGGCCGCCGCAATTCAGTCCGATCGGTACCAACAAGTACTTCACCGATATCACGATCGCAATGTCCGTAGTCGATCATTTCAAGTTGGTGACCTAGTCCTTTGCCGAATACAGTCGGCGGTCGGCGTTCACAAGCTTTCTGCTCCATGGGAAGGCCCATTCATCATAGCAGGCGTGACCCGACCAGGTTCCTATCGGCTGATCCGAGAAGACGACCAACGTGTTCCTAATTCTTGGAACATAGAGCATCTTCGCCGCTTTTACCCATGATGTTACGAGATATGTACTTTTATCTTGGGTTAATAATAGTGATTTTTTTCTCACTCCATAATTCATCCCGCCCAACCCCAAGTGCTGGAACTTTTTATCACTTTACCCAGAGTCTATGACCCGCTCTAGCTCTGGCCACTGGTCGGACACTACTCCGACCAGTTACCCCAAGTTGGTATTTATTCCACTTTAACAGGGAGGTATTGTTGATATGTTTATCACAAGCTCGGGGGCTCGCCAACTTTGCCGTAAATCTTTTTTGCCTTACTTATTGCCCAACCACTTCTATTGTTTTTTCTGACTACTTGTGAAGCCTGTCGTTCAGCACGCGTGTATGTGGCTCAGCTTCCCTACGCTATGAACTAAGGCTATACCAATCACTCATAAATAAAATAAAGACAGCCAGACACAGTACAATTTTAACTCTAAATAGCATTTCAATGAAAGATAAATATATATATAGTCTTTCCTTCTTCTATTTTACATACTATTCGACAGAATTTTCAGGGTACGCCTTCAGGTCTTGAATGAGCATGGTGGTAGCCTCCTCCACTTCCGCGTAAATACGCTCCACATAGGACTCTTCAATAGTCACCAGTCACCCTGCCTGGATGTGATCCATCTACGTAGAAGGATACAGCGCCCGGACAACCTCGAGCACGTGTGTGCCCACCGACTGCATGAAGTTTCGCGTTTGGTTTGGTTCCACAGACGTGTCGCCAACCCCTAAAGCCACCCCAAAAATTGCTCCATTGACCACTCGACGCTGGTGGGCTCATTGTCAATCATCTTCACCAGCACCTCCACACCAACCCAGCAGTGGTCGAGCTGCGCCTGAGTGCTACTCAAGCGCGCCTCTAGGTCGACGGACTAAGCATTCACGCGCTGATACAGCTCTGCAAAAACAACAGGATTGTCAAATACAACCTTCAATTCGAAGACTAAAGCGAGCGCTGGTCGGCCGTACTTTTGTACTCATCGACTGCTTCGTCGGCCTTCTTCTTTGCCACGATGGCGATAGCTTCGGCTTCAGTAAGTTTCTTTTTTAAGGTGGCCGCCTCATCTTTCACCTTCGCCAGGCTCTCTTTAGCCTCATTGGCCTCGGCGAACGCTGCCTCCACTGACTTCACCGACTGCTCCGCCAAAGCAATCGTTGTCTCCAACTATGCCTTCATGGTCACCTAGTCTGTTTATCAAGTTAATTAGACAGAACTTCATCAGCAAGAGAAGCTAGAACATCTTCTGACTCCATGGCTTCCGCCGCCATCGGCGGCACATCAGCCGCCTCCTCCACCACAGGGTCGACGGTCGACTGAGCCTCCGTCAACTCAGTGCCAATCGGCCTAGACGTGGCCAGCACATCTTCAGCCACGGTCGACACTACGGCGGTCGGCACATCCACGGTCAGCACCGTGGCGGTAGGCGCATCCCTGGTCGACGCCTGCGTGGTTGGCGCATCCGTAGTCGGCCTAGCGGCGGTATTGTAGACCACCATATCAGTGGCCGTCACCCTCGCATCCAGCATCGCCACGCCAGACGGTGGAGCAGCCGTCGCCATGTCACCACCGCTGACCGCCCCAGAGCCACTAGCCGTTGGTTGGCTGTCACCGTCGACCGCCCTCGTGCGTGTGGCGTCGTCATCATCGGGCAACGGCGCCGGTGTCCTGACAACAGACAAAGTTAAGCCAATAATTCTAAAAGCGTTTATAAATACTTTCAGGACACAACGTACCAGGTGGACTTCTGAAACACGCTTCTCTTCATCCGTCGGTATGAGCCCGACGGGCCTCCCGATGAAGTAGGAGGAGGCAGAGGAGGTGGTGGTGATGGCGATGACGACGACGATGCCACCATCGCCGCAGCATCAACTGGCCCGACCTCGGACGTCTTTGAATCGGCACCAGCTTCTCTAGGAAATGACGATGGCACCTTGGGTTTCCCTTGAGATGCCACCGCCGTACGTGGTTTCTTCGCCGCAGGAGGGACAACGCCTTTATCCTTCCTCTTCTTCGTCCCGATTGGTCCGACTGGCTGATCGATGTCCTTTTGCCTGACCGCCTAAGGTTGCTCAGGCGACGGCACCAGAGAGCAATACGCCTCTCGCCCCTACATTTTTGACGCAGCCAGCACCCAGCAGGTGATATTGCACAAAATAACACAATACAAATACAACAAACAAGCTGACTGCAATGCCTTATCGCTGGTCGAGGGTTGATGAGCTTATATGAGCGCGGGCCATCCTCATTGCCGACCACCGTCTTGGGGGCGAAGAGGTCCCGAACCTGCGTAGTCAGGGGCTCGAAGGACTCTCGAGAGGGGTCAGATCGACCAGCGTACTCGTACCCCGGTCGTGCTCGGCTCTTGCAGGGCTAACCGCGATGGAGCATGAAGTTGAGGGCCACGTGGACCCCTGTCAGCTTCTACTTCCAGTGCTCGGCAATCTCCCAGACGAGGTTGTTCACTTGGCCTTGATCCTCTGACCCGCAGTGGTCAGACCAAGTCAGCGCCGCGGTCGACATGTGGTCAGTCTCTAGAGAAAGGGCCGGCTCATGGTTCCTAACATAGAACCACTAAGCATGCCAGCCCTTGTTGGACGGTAGGAGAGGGACAGAGATGTACTCAGCAGCTTTCCTGTCACAAAGCTAGAGTCCGGCCCCGCCAACAACTCTTTTGGAGAAAGCTCTCAAATAAAAGAAATGGTGAAAGAGATTGAAATGGAGATTGATGCCAAGATAGGCTTCACAAAGTTGGATGAAGATGAAAATGTGAAGAATAGAGTTGGGGATTCAGATTGTAAAGAGAAACATCATAATGATGCAAAAGACCATGAAGAAAAGGGTGAGCCGGTAAACCTAACCCACGGGCAAAAACGGACTCAAATACCACTAACTCATTAGTGTTTGGAGTCGAGAACTCCTCACCGGCCGCTGAGCACCACAGCGACAAAGCCTTCACCGGGAGGACTCCGGCCTTCTCCAGGAGCTGAATGCACCGGTCGGTGGCGTTGGACTTGTGGAACTCCTTCGAGCGGTCGACGCCGGAGTTAGTTTTCGCCATCGGGATGAAGCACGGTGGAGTAAGGGGCTTCAAGTTGAAGAAGCGACAAGCCTTGCGGTAGCACACCACGCACTGGCAATGGCGGCCGGGGCGTCAAGGTGCCAGCGAGAAGAGCTCGGGCGTAAGGAAGAAGATGAATAGAGATTCAAACGCAAAGAGCAATAGCGTGCGGCGGAAGGATCGCAATGGTGGTAATTTATAGCCGGCCGCGCGACGGTTCGGGCCCCCAACACATCGTGATTGCCTCGTATATGTTGCAAGGGCGAATCCATGCCATAATTACAACCGCTTCGCATATCCCGAAGACTCCATCTGGCCGCCTAAAATAAATCTGACGGTTTAAAGAGGAAGGCGAACCGACGCGCACCGTTCCAACCGACATCCGTTCACCGAATCTGACGGTTTAAAGAGGAAGGCGAACCGACGCGCACCGTTCCAACCGACATCCGTTCACTGAAGCGTCTAAGGGCTAGCGTGTCCCTGCACGCCAATTAACTCCAGCAGTCGTCGGTCTCCTCCAACTGACACCTTTTCACCCAACCGCCTAGGGGGCCCACGTACTCCACTACTCCAGTCTCCTTCAACTGACACATTTTCGCCAAACCGCCTAGGGGCCCACACACTCCACCACACCAGTCGGCTCCAACAGACGCCTATTCACCGATTGCTTGGGGATTTGAACACCGCTCGACTCCAACGAGCGCCCAATCACATAAAATTGCTCAGGAATTTAAATATTTCTGCCTCAACAACTTCGTTGGTTTAAGCCAAAATTTGGATCCTAAAGTTCATTCTGCTAATAAAACTCCAGGCTCGAGGGGTACACCTGGCAGGTGCACCTGATCGGTGCACTCACCAGGTAAACAAAAAAGGATTATATCAAGACCATTTTGGTGCTCCTTACGGCTTCTCAACTCCATTCAGATCAAGATCGTCTATTTGCCGCCAAGAGCTCGAGGGCTGCTGTCGGGGATATGACCCTGGGATACTTCACAACGGTGATAGCAATCAAGTGGAAGGAGGGGTCGAAAGACGAAACATTAAAGATGACCCAGAAGGGGTCGGATCATTCAATAACCCAAGAAGCGATCGACAGTCTGAAAAGCTCCCGAGTCCCGCACTCGGGAAGATGGCCCGATCGTAGGCACTCGGACGCTCAACGCTGATAGCTAGACCGCCCCATTAATGATAATAAAGCCCGGGCGTGTAACTGTTTAATTAAGACAGCGAGTAACGCCAGGGTTAATAGTCCACATCCCAACTGTTTTAACTGTTATAAAGGGATTTAATGGGGCGCATAAAACCTAAATGGTAACCCCCTAGCCCTGACAGTATATAAAGGGCTCGGGGTAACCTCTTACAGGGGGTGTTCTTTTGGCTACACATTCTGATATGTTTAAAGCCATTTCAAGCCCTAAACTCATATTTCCACATATATAGGACTAGGGTTATTATCCTCCGGGAGGCTCAAACCTGTCTAATTATTGTGTCTCGTATTCTTTGAGGCTACCATTGAATCTCGACCACAGTCGTCCTCTTACACCTATATAAAACTCCTCTGTGGGTAACCCCATAGAGGACTGTCGTACTTACGCAACGACAATCATCATCGATCACCATGCCATGGATGGCCAGGAGAACACGAGTCGAGTAAATTGACTGAACCTAAAAATAGGCAAATAAAACGTTTGAATACTAAGTATTATAAGCAGTTTGAAATTTTTAATTAAATTACTCTATCTTTAACAATTTTTTTAAAATACATTAACACATTCAAAATCAAATAGATACCATTAAAAAAATACTTTACAGTAGATTTAATATAACTAATTAAATATTAAAATACTTTATAATATATTTAATAAAATTAATTTAATATTACAACGATCGATATATTTTTATAATTTTAGATAATGTTAAGAAAAAACAACTTTCGAGCCTAAGTTATTCCGGTTAATTCAGCCGCATTTCGCAAAAGCTCCCCACGGAACCTTTTAGGGCCTGTTTGTTTCAACTTAGGATTATAACAATCTAGCTTATTTTCATAAGCTAAAACAAACATATCAGCTTATTATACCAGCTTATTATAATCTGAAGTGCAGATTATAACAATCTAGTAAGTTAGTATAATCTAACTTTTTTCCTATAAGTTGGATTGTTATAATCCCCCGGGCTAAAACAACCATGCCCTTAATTGGCCAAGAGACTTACAGCTTTTTAAAAAAAAATGCAACCAAATAAATAAAGTGGGTGGAGAAAATTTGGATCGAATAGGACGACGAGACGGGAGTCGGGACAATGGATTCGGGGACCGGGACCAAAACCTAGACGAACCACACGCGGAGCAGAGAGAGAAGGTGGGCGAGCCTAAACAGAGCAGAAACCAAAACCTAGCTCTCACCTCGCCGTCCATGGAGGCGGCGCTGTGAGCAGC
>KE370886.1:296786-310646 GCA_000418225.1 Zizania latifolia
CGCCAAGACCGCCAGTCTGCTGTCTGCTTGATTGATTGATTTTTTGCTGTTGATTGAATTGCATTGAGTGAAAATTGAATTGATATGTGTCACAAACAGAAGTATAAGTATTGATATTTATTCATTTGTTCTGTTC
This sequence comes from Zizania latifolia, assembly GCA_000418225.1. NCBI lineage: Eukaryota > Viridiplantae > Streptophyta > Magnoliopsida > Poales > Poaceae > Zizania > Zizania latifolia. Next base: position 296,923 of record KE370886.1, read on the forward strand.
TTCAAAGTTTGTTAGTATAATTAATTTGCCTACACTCTAAAATCACATCCAATGAAGTTTGTTACTTGTTAGTATACTATTTCTGCTTGAATAATGTACTAAATTTTTTCTGTTGTTTGAATTGGATTGAGTGAAATTTGCTGTGTATAGAACTAACAGAAGCTCTGCGCCTAGGCACTGTGGCTGGCTGCTGGACTGCCCTTCGGCCGAGCCCGAGCCGAGCTAGTTTTTTGGCTCGCCTGGCTCGGCTCGGTGAAGTGGCGGCTCTCTCGGTTCGTTGTCACTCCTAGTCTTATTATTTTGTGGTATACTTAATGTACTCCTTAATTATTTTGTCTCGTTAACTACTTAGCTACTTTTTTAATTTAATTTTTTACACGTGGAATGACAGAGAGGCTTTCCCTTCTTTTCCTCGTGTTTGCGTTTTGCAATTTTCCCCAACTAACTCTACTCCGGCCTCCCGGCGATGGCGTCGTCACGGTCGGAGGCGACGAAAAGGGCGCCGTGGAGCAGGCTGGAGGGGCAGGTGGTGCTGGTGACGGGCGCCTCCTCAGGCCTGGGACGCGAGTTCTGCCTCGATCTGGCGCGGGCCGGCTGCCGGGTCGTCGCCGCCGCGCGCCGCGCCGACCGCCTCCGGTCGCTCTGCGACGAGATCAACAGCGCCTCCTCCGCGGTGAGCGGCGGTCCACGGGCGGCGGCCGTCGAGATCGACGTCGCCTCCGGAGGGCCTATCTTGGAAGCCGCGGTGAAGAGCGCGTGGGACGCCTTCGGCCGCATCGACGCCTTGATCAACAACGCCGGCCTCCGAGGTATCTGATTTGCTCTATCAAGTGTGAACATTTTTTTGCCTTGTTTTTTCTTAAGACAACATCATTAGTTCAGAAATCACAGAGAACAGAAAAAATTGAGTACAAACGAGCACCATAGATTCAATGAAGTTCCTTTCGATGATGCAATACATGAATTTGAAAACAACTTCAATACATGATTAACCAGACAATAACTGCATATGCAATACAAATTTTATAACATCTTCAGTATATGCTTAAGCAGACACTAATGCAGGACATGAGCAAGTGAAGGTTCCCAACTGTGATGTTGGTAATAACAGCATTGATTACTGGACTGCAGTATTCATATCTGAATTTTTTGATGAGATATTGTTGGTTTCGCATGCACTGTTGGCACATGACCAGGACTGCTAGCACTCCAGCAAGCATCTATTATTACCTTTTAAACTTTTTGCATTGTTGGTTAGACAATCTTCTTTAAAACCATTTGAATTATCCAACAGCCATGCACCTTAGTTACTAAGCAAATTCTCACTGCTACCACAAACTCAAATGACTAATGAAATGTTGATGATATACCCTGTCTAGACACTTGTACATCATTTGTTTATCTCCAATATATATAACTCAACTTTATTCAAAACAAATAGGCATTTCTGCTGTTGTTAATGCTAATCTAATGTGTCAGATCAGCCAATGAATTAATGAAAGCAAGGAGAGATGAAACAGTAATGCAGTAACTCCTGTATTTGGTTGATCACTGATCAACTGAGCAGCACGCATGCAATATTTTTGAGTGATTAGCAATGGGTCATGTAATCAAACTCTGTATGCTACAGATCACAAACAATAGATAGATATCATTGTATCATACTGTCATGAAGTAGATTCATTTGAAACAAATATGCAGATACAGACCACAAACAACAGGAATACCTTGAAACAACAGATGCAGATAATTTACTAAACAGCCGGGAGCCCCCTGCCACCGCTCCTGGCGCGCCCAGGCCGGCAGCCACGCTGCTGTCGCTTCCCTCCGTCACGTCCATCACAAGATCGCCGCCGATTCCAACAGGGGCTCCCACTCACGACGCCGCCGTCCTGACGACCACCGCTGCTGCTCCAGCACCGCCGCCCCTGACTTCCCCCGCCAGCCCCCTTGCCACTGTTCCCGGCACGCCTAGGCCGGCAGCCGCGCCGCCGTTGAGACTGTTGCCGATTCCACCAGGGGCTCCCACTCCCGGCGTCGCCGTTCCGAGGACCGCCGTCGCCGCTCCAGCGCCGCCACACCCCGACTTCCCCCACCGCATGCCCGGGCGTCGCTGCACGCCCTAGCGCCGCCGCCCTTCGCTCCATGGCTGCAGCGTCTGTTTTTCTCCGAACACAGGCATTAGATCGAAAAATAGAAGCGAATCGGTACGGGGATAGTAATGGTATGGTGGGTAAATACTTTAGAACTCCGCCAGTACTCTTCAAAATTGATTTTGCAGAGCACCCCTTGAGATACTCCACAAAAAACCTAGATCAGCACCCCAAATCTAAATTTTTTTCGGATCTAAAAACGCGGAGCAGGACCTGTTTGGCTACAAGTTTCTGGAGCGGAGCTAGAAAATAGGGAGCGGAGCAGTGCCAAACAGGGCCTATGCCTCCCTTTAGATTGGCAATCTAGGATTTACCCCTCTTTGGATTACTCTACAATTTCCTAATCTAACTGGTGCTTATGATCATTTATCCCTCTCTTCAATTGAATCTCAAAGATGTTTATTTAGGGGTCTGCATTTATCTACATGTGCATATACATGTGAAATTAAGCAGCTCAAATGTGCAATTCCTTTGATCAAGAATCAACAAACATAAGAACATTTAATCAATTAAGCTCGACTGCAAAATTTTTACTTATTTAAAACGACAAGATTAAGCTTTTCTTGCAAGCGAGACCCAACGGTGCTACTTTTGCCAATCTGAGACGGATTGTTCAATATTTTGTTAAAATTAAACTTGGAAGATGTAAACCTCTTCTCATGGTAATCTCCAACTTGCAACCAGCACACAAATGTACAATTTGGCTGCCTGTTGCCGGTCAGAAAACTCTGGAATTGATGTTACTATCTTAGCACACGTGTAAATATGACTCAAAAGAAATGTTGTACTTAAAATACTACACATTGGCTTTGATGCCATGTAAGAGTTGTGTTCTTGTATCCTTCAGGAGGTGTGCACTCGGCATTGGATTGGCCTGAGGATGAGTGGGATAAACTTATCAAGACAAACCTCACTGGATCATGGCTCATTGCCAAGCATGTCTGTAGACGAATGCATGACGCCAAGCTAAAGGGTTCGGTAATTAACATTTCCTCTGTTGCTGGTCTTAACCGTGGGCATCTGCCAGGCTCCACTGGATACACAGCTTCCAAGTCTGCTGTGCATTATGCCACAAAGGTAGTATACTTATTACTCAGTCAACCAATCCTCATCAAGCATTTGTTTAATAATTGTGATTTTAGCAAATTATATTTGATATGCTAGTGCAGTTAATGGCTTTGGAATTAGGAGCATATGGCATTAGAGTGAACTCAATAGCACCTGGAATCTTCAAGTCAGAGATAACCGCTCCTCTATTGCAAAAGAGATGGTTGAACACTGTCGTTTCAAAGATAGTGCCACTTAAGACACATGGCACTACTGATCCAGCATTGACATCGCTGGTTCGTTTTCTGATCCATGAAACATCATCATATGTGACTGGCAACATCTTCATTGTAGATTCAGGTGTCACCCTACCAGGTGTTCCAATATTCTCTTCTCTGTAGAGATGTATGTTTTGATGCCCTTCGGGCTCTCTGATTTCATTTTATATATGTAAGACTTAAGGTTATATTGACAAGTTGATTAAGGTATTTCTAAAAAATATGAGATAACTTACCTATGGTATATTCATTATTAGAATTTGCTTTCAGAAAGTCATGGTATATTGGTATATATGATTGTCCAGCAGTTTATTTTCTGTTATCGTTCTTGTTGGCAATTTGACATATTACACCGAGAAACAAATATTTAGGTACAGAATGCATTTTTTTTCTAATTTGGTCTCCTATTTTATATCCTGTAAAAGTATGAAACCAAGATGATGTATCCATTGGCAGCCATATATTTTTCTCAGTAGATAATTAAGAAAAGAATCTCCTTTTCACTGGGAAGGCATTTGGACAGAACAATACTAAATATTTACACAGTCCACATGTATGGCCATGCAGACTTCTTACAAGGTCCACAATTGAAATTTTGGAAAAAATATTTTTTATAAAAAAATTCTCCACATGAAACCGGTGTAGGACTCTTACCGTATGTGAACACTTGGTCTTTTGTAGGAACTAAATAATAGGCTCTAAAAAATTGTACATCTATTGTCCGGAATGGAGCATTGCAACATTAAGATCTATATTGTTTTAAATTACGATGTGCAGATACTTTTTGCACCATCCAAACAGTTTTATGACATTAATCAAGAAAAAAACCATCTTCGTGCAGCTTCAGCAATCTAGCTGACACTTCACATTTGTGCATGCACAATTGGGCTCGAAGAGAAAAAAATAATAATTCTATCATGCTTCAAATAATTAAAAAGTACCATGGCAAAAGAATAACCTCTAAAACATAGTATGAAAGCTAAACACTCAGAATAAGCCTAAATAGGAAGTTCACTGATGCTATAGACCGCTAAAGACTATAGACCGCTAAAGAGACAAAACTGCATCCCTCAAATCTCACTCTGCATGCCAACCTACATGTTGGCTTCTTCAAATATCATATTGCATTCCGACCTGCAAGGTTTTACCAGGATTTATCTGTAGGCTGGACATGTTGGATCTGAAGTTCTTTTGCAGGAACCTGTAAAGGTTATTAACAACAAAGCGCTTGAAACAGTTGTGCCTAGCGCCCATCTTTATGATAGTCCTTCCAAGCACAAAGGTTGATCCATTCATGAGAGCTGAATCCAACACCACAATCTCATCAACATTCTCAGCTATTTCCTTGAGGGATGCAATTACTGATGCAATGTACTCATCGCCCTCCATATTGTGGTTGTCCATATAGCCATATTGGACTATGCACCTGTAGACACCAACTGGCTCTAGCTTGTCTATGAGGAAGCGCTCTTCAGGAAGGACACTTCTCACTGGAAGAATCCTGACAGTGACAAACACCATCAGTTCGCGGAGGGAAGCCACATGCTGAACATAATGGCGCACAATTGGCGGGATGCCATTCATCATGTCCGTGCAGAAGATGCATATTCCAGGTACTCTGCTGCTCGTTGTTACTGTCTTAACGAATTCCTCCCTTTTCATCACATTGGCAACTTCATAGTCATTCTTCTTACTTCTTCCATAAGTCCAAGATAGTGTAATCGTAAGGAAAAATGCAGTGATGGCAAATGGAACCCAGCCACCTTGTAGAACCTTGTTCATGAGCGAGGTCATGTAAAGGCCTTCGATGGAAAAGAAGACAACAAAAAATAGACTGACTAGTGCAATGTTAAGTTCCCAGATTATAATCATGACCAATATCATCAAGGTTGTTGTAAAAAGCATAACAAATATCACTGCCGTACCTGCAGACCAGAAGAAACAATTACTGTCAGAGGACAACTAATATGTAATAATGTAATTAACTAGTTCATCATTGACATTACATGTGTCCAAATGGAGATGTTTTCTCCTTGATATCTCCATGGCACTAGCAGTGGTGTTTCTAGTAACTTTAGAATTGCACCAGGTGGCTTTTCTATTCTATAGAGTACTTTTTTAATTTTATGTCATACCCACTGTGCTATGAGAAACCAAACACACAATCGAGTATTCTGTATGTTAAAAATTTTAATGCTAGCCATACTTGTTTGAATGCGATTTAGTCCTTTTTTTCATCAGAATCAAAAGTCCCCCACAGTATCCATACCCAACAAGAAAACAAAAACAACAATTGGAACTTACAAGAGCATATATGCTAGACTAGATTGCTTACCAAAGGCTTGCCCTATCTGTGGTCCACCCTGAAACCCAACAGTGATCAAGATGCACGCAAACATCAAGAAGTAGTTGATTTCTGGAGAGTATACTTGGCCTTCATATTTTTTTGAGGTATGCTTCATGGTAACTCTAGGAAAACAACCTAAAGCGATTGATTGTCGAATGATGGAGAAACTGGCTGATATCAATGCCTGGCTCGCAACAATAGCAGACAAAGTTGCTACGATGAACATGGGCCAGAATAGTTTCTCTGGAGTACTACTGTAAAACGTTGTGCTGATCTTAGAAGGGTTCTTGATCAGATATGCTGCCTGGCCGGCGTACGCGAGGATCAGCGATGGATAAACTACGACGGAAAATGCCGTCTGCAGGATAAAGTTAAAGAACAAGGTTAATAATTTTGTTGTTTATATTTAAAATGAATGACCATTTATCATTTACCTGGATTGATGACTTGTTGAAATGACCCAAGTCAGCAAACATAGCTTCAGCACCTGATTATGATAACAACTGTTCAGTCAGAAGCAGATCGATTGACTGAAAACGAAGCTATTAAATGAATTAAATGAGAGATGTTTTTAGTGCATCTCTAACCTGTTATGCATAGAACAATTGCTCCAAGCGTCTCCCAGGCTGCTCTTTTGTTCCTGATGAAGTATATTACTATGTAATGTGGAGACACTGCCTTCAGAACTGGTGGATAGTACTTGACAATGTTGTACAATCCAATGGATGCCACAAATAAAAACCACAACAGCATAATTGGAGAAAAGGTGAAGCTGACTTTGCTTGTGCCATATTTTTGGAAGAGGAAAAGTAGGACCAAGATAATCACAGATAGTAGCACTACATGAGCTGAGACAAATAAAGAATGTCAGTTTTTTCTCTTGCCACGCAAAACAAAAATGCAACAAGTAAAATAGAACGAGCAGTAATGGTTTGCGTTACAAAAGTAAAGACAACCAGTTGTTACCTTGTGTTATGTTTGAAGATCTGGATTGGATTCCTTGAACTGCCGACAAAACTGAATATTTTTTAAGAAAGAAACATTGTCAAAATATATTACCTTGTGCATTATGCCTAATCAGAACAGAAATTCTGGATATGACATGCACACCTGAGATGGCTGGAGTTAGGGCACCATCTCCTATCACCATGCAAGTCCCAGCCAGCACGATGTAGGTAATTGCTGCCTGTGCTGTCGTGCTTTCTTCCAAGAACCTCTGGAATTTAGACGGCAGCGTCCTCTTCTTACTGTGAAACTTCAGATTGACGTCGGATGCCAACCGTGTGACTGGCATCGGTATGTTTCCCTTGAAATTCACATGCTGACGCAAGAGCGAGTACAGGGCAAAGGTGCCACCTTCACGAGATAATTAAGCACAAGTGTGTCACAAAAGATTGTCCAACAATCAAGCAAGTAATATACATATACACTTAAAAGATACAATATTGTAGAGCTCTCTGCACGTGTGATTTTCACGTATCTGATCTAAATATGGTTATTAATACTGATATTGATTTAAATATGGATATGCATCTGTTTTAAAGTTAAGACTCGGTGAAAAGGAGATTACGTTTGTTTTGTATGCCTACAAAATGCCACGTTAACAAGAGAAAATTTTGATAGATGAAAAATCATTTAAATGTTTTGCCCCATTGTTTCAGCAAAATAATCTTTCCTGAGATTTTTTAATCAGTGTTCAAGAAATCAGACTAACGTGGCGTAAAAACCCTTCAAATGCCTGCAATAACGCATAGAGCACCGTAGCTGTCTCTCCTCCGGTAAACAGTGCCGAAAAGTGTAGCAGCCGTATCCTTTTACTATTTTATGACGTGTAAAAAAAATACCGTAACATCTGATCTAGATCTTCTATTTTAAATCTAGAAAAAAGTCTACTTTATTCTCCGAAGTATTACCCTGTAGACGAATGTTATTCCTAACTAAAAACCATATTTTTAATCTTCCAAACTAATTTATGCCAGACAAATACCCGGAGTGGTTTACTGCGGCGGTTTGCTGATGTGACAGTCCTATATCGATGATATAGGACTGTGACAATAGTTATATATCAAATTTTATTTTACTAGCTATAGTATGTTTAATAAACTAATTGCATGGTCTGATCAAGACAATATGTATTTGGCTTATTTGAAGCAAATCAAACCATGGGAGTGAGAGCAGTAGTTGCTATTATCATCATCTGAATTGTTTCTAGTAATGTGTTTACCTTCCCCATGGTCGTCGGCATGGAGCACGACGAAGACATACTTGACGAGGCTGATCATGGTGAGCGTCCAGAGGATCATACTGAGGATGCCGACGAAGTCCTCCTCGCCGGCGTTGGGCAGAGAGATGGACGAAAACACATACAGCGGCGACGTGCCCAGGTCGCCGTACACGATGCCTAGCGACTGGTAGCTCAGAAGCAGCACCTGCAATCTCGTGAACTCCTGCGTTTTTTCCATGCGTGCAACCACACAGAGATCGCATCAAGAAAACGAAAAAAGTAACAAAACTACGCGTCAATTTGCAAAGGTTAGACCGATCGATCAGGGCCAAACAAATCGTCGAAAAATGAAGAAATTATGTCCCTAAAAATGGTTAGGTATCATCAGTTCATCGCCACGTACCAGTGGTGTCCGGTGCTTCATCTTGTAGGCATGGCTAAAGGTCCGGCGAGGGAGGACACTGCCGTCGGCGCCTGCATGCAGATCATGCTCTTCCACCATTTCCACCTCGTTCGTCGAGCTCCTCTCGTCGATGGCTGCGACGGCGGCGGCGTTCACCTGGATCACGACATCGTCCGGCGGCGGCGGCGCCTGTGGGTCAGACCTAGCTTGAAACATGAGCTTACGAACTGCAGGCGATCAGCGCTCTGCTCGGCGCTGGCGGCTGTGAACTGACGAGAAGACAGAGCGAAGGCGGCGGCTATGAACTGACGAGACGAGAAGATGGAGGCTGAGGGAGTACGGGTGATCGGCTGGGGTACTGCCTAAGAATCAGGCAGGGAAAACGGTGGAGCTTGACCGGCTACCAGATGGGAGGAGGGCGCCGGCGGGCTCTGCGCTGGGGACCGGCGCTAGCGGCGCACCTGGGCGCAGGGCGGTTACGGGCGGCGGCGGCTTAGAAAAGAAGACAGCCGGTTTTTATAGAGAAACGCGGGCGGTTAGAGTAGCGCGCCGGGCGGTTAGGGTGGCGCGGAGGAATAGGAAGCAGTTGGAGCGGCGGCGCGCTGCGCGCAGGGTGAGCGCGCGGCTGGGCCGGGCCGGGGCGGTGGATGGGCCGGGGCGGGCAGGGGAGGCGCTGGGCTGGCAAGGCACGGCGGGGCTGAATCGGAGTAGGGAGGCACAGCTGGGCCAGCGGAGCAGATGCGGGGAAGAGCCAGCGGCAGGAGAGAAGGAGCCAGCAGAAGAAACGGAGGAGAGAGAAAAGGAAGGAGGAAAAAGGAAGGGAAGAAAAGGAGAATAGGAAAAAAGAAAAAGAGAAGGAAATTTTTCTCAATTTCGAATTTTGAACTTGCGAATTGTTAAGGTTTGACAAAAATTGAAACATATACCAAAGAATATTACAAAATATGTCGTGATTCTTTACGTATTTACGTCAAAATTAGAAAATTTCGGTTTTCAAAATTAAGTTTGATCGGCTAGGGGTATTGAGTATATACATCGGTTTTCGTGGAGTCATTATGATCTGCTCCCGATTTTGTGCGAGTTGTTGAGAAGAGAATGAACTTAGAAGGCAGGCTCGCTCCGCCCTTTGCATGCCTCGCTCTGCTGGTTTCCCGGATGCTTGAGGGGACATGCGAATGAATCATTCGTGGTCATGGTGCAGCGGGGATACGAGAATGCTGGCTAGTTTGGTTGATTTGATCCATTGATGCATGCAAGCAGCTCTGGTCTCTGTTCCAAAGAGTTACAAGTCTTCAAATGTATATTTGGTTTTTTCTTGGCTCAAAAGATATGAAATTATTAGATGATATTGAATTAAGAAAATGGTGTGCGGGAAAACCAGCAGGGCGAGGCATGTGGAGGATGGAGCGAGCCATGCAGAAGGCTGGCTATGAGCTGCGCGGAAGCGAGGCGCTGCGAGCCTAAGCAAGCCGCATGTAGAAGCGAGGCTGTGATGGAATCGTTGAAGCTAGCTAGCATGGGTTGTCGTTTGATCGTTTCCATGCACACGTGGTAGAGATCTGCGGGCAGGCTACAGGCGAGGCGCGCTGCAGCCCGTTTGCATAGGATTTTTTTTCTACTTTTAGTGTAGATTTTTTTTAGTCATGGTAATTTGAGAAAAAATTAGAGATTAGATATTTTTAGTAAAAGTGTGAAAACTAAATCAATGACTCATATGTTGCCATATATCAATCATCCAACGGTCTTATAAATCTATAAATAGAGGCACCCTCCTGCTCCTTGCCAATTAATCGAAAAAAGCATGGTGAGTAGTGGGGAGTACTAAAGAAGAGTGTGGGCGTGAAAGTAATAGGATCGTCACCTAAAGAGTTGTGTAATCTCTTGTGTAATAGTTGTGTTATTAATAGAGTGTTTTTTGATAATCTACAGCCTTTTGGTTTAGCCTGAGTACTTAGTGCATTTATTCAGTTGTGATCTATCTAAAGGTCGGCTCTAACACCTAGGATCAAAAGGGTTTATGCTTCATCTGAATGTCAGCTCTGCCACCTAAAGCAAGCTTCATCTGTAAGTCGACTCCGTGCAATAGTTATATATCAAATCTAATTCTACTAGCTAGCTCCGTGCAGGTTTTCATGTTTGATAAACTAATTGCATGGTCTGATCAAGACAATATGTATTTGACTTGAAGTACGTCTAAACCATGGGAGTGACTCTAACTGAGGGCAGTAGTTGCTATTATCGTCATCTAGATTGTTTCTGGTAGTGTATTTACCTTTCCCATGGTTGTCGGCATGGAGCATGATGAAGACATATGATGAGAACATCACTTCTATGGATACACACGACATCCCTCAAATATCTATGCAAGATTTAATCGTCTGAGCTCGAGCACGATGAGTAAATCTCCAGGTGAATTCGTTCCTAAGTATCTCTTTGTATAATTTTAAAAATAAATTATTACTTAAGGATGATATTATTGTTAGGAACCATAGAGATGATGAAGAAGCGCATGGATACAAGCAAAGAGTTAGAGAAGAACCAGCAAGAACGTCCAAGCCAAGTTAAAAGTCCAATCTAACTCCAGCTCGAGTCTAACTCGGACTTCAGGAGCACGTACACTCAAATAATCGCCTAGGCTACATACGAACTCTGTTTTTAACGTTCCACCCATGCACGGAAAGCTAACTTCGGCACCTTTCCAATGGCGCTGGTTTCACATCAAAACTTTTTCTGGATCAATAGAAATCGGTGAAATAAGTTGGCATCCAAAATCTATCAGCATGCTGTTTTCTGTGTTATTGGGCCTTTGGACCGTGTATCCAGTTGAGCCATTAGAGGTGCATCCAGAACTACTATATAAGCTTTGTCTATAGTCGTCTAGGGTTTTGGAGTTTTTTTTATACGTTGCTTTAATAGCCACCGTGTCGTCGGTCTTGTAAGTGAACCCGCCGTCGGTCTTGTAAGTGAACCCTACTTCATAGATTCCAATAGAATTTCAGTTCGATTACATTTTCTGCGTTCTTGCTTGTGTTCTTTGATTCGTAGGCAAGGATTAGTCTTCGTGGTGAGGTCAATCATGCCGTGCTTGGTTGATAACCAGAGAAGAAGTGGTGCTACGATTGCAGGGGTTCGATCTCATGAATCGAAAGCTAGATCGTGTGTCGCGTCTCCACCAAATCGTTGTTTATCATTCACCTGACGAAAGATCGGATACCCTACCCTCCATCAACATACTTGACGAGGCTGATCATGGTGAGCATCCAGAGGATGATGCTAAGGATGCCAACGAAGTCCTCCTCGCCGGTGTTGAGAAGAGAGATGGACAAGAACACGTACAACGGCAACATTCTCAGGTCACCGTACATGATGTCAAGCGACTGGTAACTCAGCAGCAGCACCTGCAATCTCGTGAACTCCTGCATTTTTTCCATGGATGCAACCACAGATCACATCAAGAAAACAAAAAAAGTAACAAAATATAGCGCGTCGATTTGCAAAGGTCAGTCCGATCTATTGATCAGAGCCAAGTAAATCGTCGAAACATGAAGACATTATGTCCCCAGAAATGATCAGGTATCATGAGTTCATCATCACGTACCAGTGACATCTAGTGCTTCATCTTGTAGGCATGGCTAAAGGTCTGGCGAGGAAGAACACTGTCGTCAGCACCTGCATGCAGATCATGGTCCTCCACCATCTCCACCTCATTCATCGAGCACCTCTCATCGACGCCCGCGACAGCGGCAGCGTTCACCTGGATCACAATGTCATTCGACTGCGGTGGCGCCTAGTGGTTAGAGGCGGATTGTTAGCGTCCCAGGTCTTAGCTCCCACACCTTGGCCCATGTTTGAACATTTATGCACATTCAACGTAGCTTACAAGCGGAGAGCTCTCTCACATCCCAAAAGACCGATCCAAGAAAGGATGTTTATTCTCCATTATAAGTTGCTCGTAGCTCCTTTCCGTAGACGAGGTTGGACTAAAGTGGCTGGCTGATACCAATTGTTAGTATTCCAGGCCTTAGCTCCCCAGCCTCGGCCCACGTCCGGATGTTCATGTGCATCCGACACAGCTTATAAGAAGAGAGCCCTCTCACATCCCAAAAGACCGGTCCAAGGGAGGATGGCTACTCTCCCTTATAAGCTGCTCGTAGCCCCCTTCCGTGGGTGAGGTGGGATTAAAGTTGCTGGCAACACCTAATGCCCAGGAACCTAACACCCCATCCCCCTAGGAAGCCCCCTAGGTAGGCATGGTGGCTATTAGCTCTGATACCAATTGTTAGCGTTCCAGACCTTAGCTCCCACATCTCGACCCACATTCGAACGTTTATGCGTATCTGACGCAGCTTACAAGCGGAGAGCCCTCTCACATTCCAAAAAATCAGTCCAAGGGAGGATGGCTAATCTCCCTTATAAACTGCTCGTAGCCCTCTTTTGTGGGTGAGGTGGGATTAAAGTGGCTGGCAATGCTCAATAGCTCAAGAACCAACACTCCATCCCCTAGGAAGGCCCCTAGGTAGGCATGACGACTGCTGGCTCTGATACTAATTGTTAGCGTCCTAGGCCTTAGCTCCCACACCTTGGTCCACGTTCAGACGTTTATGCATATCCGATATAGCTTATAAGTAGAGAGTCATCTCACATCTTAAAAAATCGATCTAAGGAGGATGACTACTCTCCCTTATAAGCTGCTTATAGGTTCTTTCCGTAGACGAGATGAAACTAAAGTGGCTGACAACGCTCAGTGGCCCAGGAACCTAACACGGATCTAGCGTGGAACATGGGCGTACAGCAGAACCCCAAATTTTTTATCAGAGGCCGAGGCTAATAGTATGGGGATCGGTGGCGGCGAACTGAAAACGGTGAAGCTTAGCGGCGGCTACCGGATTAGAAGCGGCGACGGCGGCAGGGTGTCTACAGGCGGAGGCAGCTTGGGAAAACAAGTAGAGGAAGGGACAGCCGGCTTTTATAGAGGGAGGAGGAATAGATCAGAACGCGGGCGGTTAGAGTGGCGCCGGGCGGTTAGGGTGGCGCTGGAGGAATCGGAAGCCGTAGAGCGGTGGCGCGCTTCACGCAGCGCGTGGCTGGGCCATTGATTTTCATTGAGCAACCTGCCATTGGTTGTTGATCATGCGATCCTGTTACAGGCTTTACGTTCTTCTTGGATTAGATTGTTGCTTAGATTCGGCATCAGTTTGTCGTTTTTGTTCCCATTTATGTTCCTAAACAAATTTGTAGCTTTCTTTCCGTTCCAATGCGTCATCCTCCTCCT